>BJFM01002311.1:126275-164721 GCA_016586285.1 Arothron firmamentum | reverse complement strand
AACGACCAGCAACAACCAGCAAAGACCCAAACTCTCACCCGTGCAGACGAGTTCCACGTGTTTTTTCTTTTTCCACTGAGCGCCGCTGTGACAGCAGTCATGTTTATTCATGTTCATTAAAACGGATGAAAACACACCTGGTCTCGGATAATCCCACATCCATGTTAGACTGGTAAACTGGTAAACTGGTAAACTGGTAAACCACAATTTAACCTTTGTCTGATGTTTACAAACACAAAGATTAAAAAAAACCAGTGTGTGATGTAACAGACGCAGAACATGAGGACTGCTGGTTTGTCAAACAGGATTCTCCAAAGGTCACCTCAACACAACACAACACAACACAACACAACACAACACAACACAACACAACACAACACAACACAACACAACACAACACAACACAACACAACACTCTGCACCCGCCAACGCCTGCACGAATCAGAGCGACTCGGCAGCGAGCGGCCGAGGTGTTGAAGCCTCCTCAGAGCACCTCGCCCAGCAGATTATGTAAGACTGAGAGGGAGAAAGAGGCTCTGGAGGAGGAGGAGGAGGAGGAGGAGGAGGAGGAGGAGGAGGAGGAGGAGGAGGAGGAGGAGGAGGAGGAGGAGGAGGAGGAGGAGGAGGAGGAGGAGGAGGAGGAAGAGGCTGTGCAACGCTGCTGGTTCATCAATATTTCTGATTAGCAGTTGGAATTTCTGCCGTTTGTGCAGAACTGGGCTCTGCTGCAGAGACAAATGAGTGGAAGTGGCCCTTCCACGCGGGACTGCAGCAGATTCCCAGACCCTCAGGGGCCCTGGAAGAGGCTGCTGGACACAAGCGCTTCTGCAACCCGCCAGCACCCCACCAGGGCTGGAGTCACCCCCACAGACCGCCCTCCTCCCCTCTCAACACCTGGCAGGTTCCGCTCCTCAGGTCCGGGACCTGCTGCAGCACGTCTGAGGACCTCCACGTGAGGAGAACGTCCTCACAAAGCCGCATCTACTTGTCAATCCGGCCTCGTGCTGCCGGAGCACGACGGCCACCAAACAGCAGGCTGTTGTCCTCGGACGCTGCTGGCCCGAGCCCGACGCACCCGGAATACCAACGACGTTTGTGCCGGCGGAGGAGACGGATCCACCTCCACCAGCTCAGCATCTTCTGGAGCTGACGGGACTGAACGGACCACTTCCATTACACCCTCTTGAGTTTAACTTGGGCTGCAGAATTACGGCTAAACTCCAGGCTCGCCGCTTTTAAATAGAATTAAAAAAAGAGCTGATCTCTTGAAACTTCTCTGGATAATATCAAAAAAATCTTAGTTTCCAAAAGACAAAAGTGCAAATTATCTTTGAGCGACGGCATCATAAATACACGAAAAAACTACTTGAGAAGAGCAGCTGGAGGTGTCCTTTCAGAACTTCAGCCTGCCACGCTCCCAACGCCGCCTTCTGCTTCCATTCCAGTATTCCTTCACACACACACACACACACGACCCGTAGCCAGCCCGGCTGCCGTGCACGTGAGATGGTGGGATCCTGCAAAGCATTCTGGTCCCTTCAGAAGACTGAAGATGGCAAAGTTTCTTCTCATCTGGTTGGAAGAACCCAGGCAGGCCTGAGAGCCTCCAGAGCGTCTGCCAAGCTTCCCACACATTTACATCCACAATCCAGAAATAGAATCACATCTGGGGCCCCAGATTTCAGCCTTGTGTCGCTCCTGATGTGCTTTATTTCAACTTCACAGCACGTTTCACAAACCCACGACGAGCGCCGCTGCTTTCCTCTGACCTTGACGGAGCTCATCAGTGGACCTCAACGACCTTGAGGGGGGGACGACGTGAATGGCCCCTGATGTGCTGAGGGGCCGAGCGATTTAGCGCTTTAAAAATAAAACAAGGCTGGAGTGAAGAGAGGCCAGAATGAGGGTAATGGGCTCCTGGTTGCCGTTTCCTGTTCAGAGGCAGGCGGCCGATGCTCAGATTAACCGTAAACGCACAGCGGACGGCTGGTCAATACCATTATCTGCTAATCAGGTTCAGACAGACATGATGGGGCCACAGACGAAGAAGAAGGGCCGACTCCACATCCGTGGGGTTACCTGCACGTGTGTTCCTGTCATTCAGTCAGATTTAGGGCCAACCAGCCACCTGGGCTCACCTACACAACTGGAAATACCTGTGCTTGGCAAAGTCGGGTGGGACCACCGAGTGTTTTCATTCTAATTTGGGTACAGGTGTGTTTGCTGCGCAGGTAGAATAAAAACTAGAGGCTAATCCAACAACCGTTTAGCTCACCTGCAGCTGCTTTAGTCTTATTGTCAGAGTTAAATCCCAGGAAAACTTTGCAATAAATCTAAAATAAATAACAAGCCCCCACCTATGAGTGGCCCAAACAAACGCTGCCCTTTGTGCTCATCATCCCGGGATCCTACTGGCCCCAGGAACCGGCTGGCCCCGGACGAGCGACCCCGGACGCGGTCGGACATCGCGGGCCCGGCTGACCTCCATTACATCCCCAATCCTTTACCCCAGAGACAGAGTTTACCCCCCTTCCACCGTTCTTCACAGCAGGTGTGTGTGTGTGTGTGTGTGTGTGTGTGCGCGCGCGCGCGTGTCTGAGACAAAAGAGACCCGTCGTGCACTTTAATCGGCCACTCACCGTCATCACCCGCAGGTTGCCGCAGCTCCTCCGCGCTCACATGACGGTAAAAAGAGCCCCCGGAGCTCAAAGCACCGACCATTTCTGACCGTTTCTCCGCCGGCTCGGAGCTGCTGCCGTCGGTGTGGGAGCTCCGTGCGCTCGCGGCCACAACCTGCAGGACGACGTAATCCCAGATCAGACCATTGATCCAGTGGAAAACATCCACGGACCGACAGACAGCGTGCCAGTCACGCAGAAATGTGCGTGACACTTGTAGCAGAGGCTCCGTACCTGCGGGGTTGTGGGTTCAACGGATGGGTGGATGGAGGATGTCGAGTCTCGCGGTGCGTCTGGTGAAGAAGGTGTCGTGCGCTGCAAAAAGTGACGAGCCTGTGCGCGAATCGGAGCCAAATTATCTAAACGTGAAAGGAAAATAAGACACAGACGACCACTAACGAGCCCTGGAGACCGTTCATAGCTGAAATGTGCTTGATTATACTTCATGTTTTCGGGCGAAAAAAAATTATCAGTGTATTAACAGCGAATAATCGTGTAGATTTATCTTCGCTTGCATGACGTGTATTTTTTTTTAACTGTAATGTCGCGTCTACCTGATGTTTTTTGCAGTGGACGTAGCAGCAGTTTTGACGTCCTCACGCAAACCCTCCGCTGAGTGACGTCAAGCTGGTCGAATCTAGCACGTCAGGAAGTGGCTTTTTAAATTTTCAAAATAATGACAGTAACGTTTTATTATTATTTTATCACTAAAAAAATGTATGCAAACCTTTATATAGAAAATCCTCTTGAGTGACATGAATTAAATAAATTGTCCCACAGTGGCAGCAGAAAAATATCCCGAATCCTTCCTCAAGTTGTCGTCTATTATTTCCTTTAAATAGTCAGTAAACGTCAGATGGACCCTTATTGGATATTCTTTCAAGTTGGGATTCTGAACTGGATGTCACATTAAAAGATAAAGTTTAACTTTATTTCACTGATATTGAGGAAAAGATCAGGTTTGGTACTTTATTGAAAATTAACCAAAAGTGTATTTTTTTAGGCAGAGATCCAAATAAAAACTACGTTTTTTTTTGTTTTTTTTTAAAGAGTCTAGGTTATTTTTTAACACTGATTTTATATTTTTCCTCCTTGTTTGGAAGAGATCACAACACCTGGTACTGATCACAGTTTACCAGAGAGGCAAATATTAACACTTAGGAGTACTATTTCGGGATTTTTTCCACCTTGTATGTAAAATAGAGCAAAAAAAGAAAAAAATCCATTAGTAATTAATGTTATTAGCATTTCAAATATAATCCTGGAGTGATGAAGCAAAATCTTAAAACTAAATAAAAGCTGTGTTTGAGGTTTGCACTTGGCCACGGAGTGATAGAGCTCAGTGGCGCCCCCTCAGGCTCTGGTCAGGAAGCGCAGGTTGATGGGTTTGGAGGGGATGAGCAGGGTTCGAGTCTTGGCCTCCACCACCACCGCTTCATCTTGGAGCTGCACCTTGTAGGTCTGCATCAGCTGCAGGAAGACACAAACTCATCATGTTCACATCGCCAGCAGCTAAATGCAGTCAAACGTTTGGGGCCTGAGCCTCTTAAATGTCAAACCTGCGCTAACCTGGGAGGACGCTGCGCTCCTCCTACACAAGACAATCCTGAACTTGTGTCACCTTTAACAGTGAACAAGGTGTTCTTTGCAAGTTTAACCTAAAACTGTTTTAAAACAAAACCAAAATCCAATACAAACACAAGCGTACACTCAGGAGAACCAACTCTGCACCCTGATACCGAGAAAAACAAGCCGTCTCTCACCCGGGTCAGAGCAAAGTGCATCTCCAACTCGGCCACCCTCCTCCCAACACAGGCCCGCACGCCCACCCCAAACGGGATGAAGCTGTAGGGGTGGTGCTGGTAGTAGCCGCTGTGCGATGCGCTGCCACGCAGCCAGCGCTCAGGCAGGAACTCGTCCGCGCGAACGAACTGTGACTCATCGTGACAGATTGTGTAATGACAAAGATGGTACATAGTCTGAAAAGAGAAAAGACTTGAGTTCCATCCCACCGCGGCGCCCTCGCGGAGTCTCGTTGTGGTTCCTACCTTTTTGGGAAACCAGTAGTCTCTCAGGATCACATCGTTTTCAGTGATGAATCTCGCATTTGAAGGGACGACGGGATAGAGCCTGGCAGGGAAATAGACATGGGGGAGGAACCCTGGGCTGCAGAGGCTGCTTCACCAGTTCAGAGGTCAGAGCTCTTCCTGCCCCAGCTCACCTTAACGCCTCCTTGATGACGGCTTTGAGGAAGGGCATGCTGGCCAGGTGCTCCGTGGTCGGCTCCCGGCGCTCGGGACACACTGAATTCACCTCCTTATACAGCCGATCCTGGGCGGCGGGGTCCTTCGCCAAATGGTAGAGCGCCCAGGAGAGCGTGTTGGACGTCTGGCAGCAGGCAGGAGAAGAGAAGCAGATTCAGGATGGCCAATCACAGGAGACACCTCTGGGCCACCATTCAGCAGGGTTACAGGCTGGTGAGCGTGGAGAATTTGGTGTTTTACTGGACTGAGGTCACGTCCAGAGTTCAGCAGCAAACACAAACGAACCTCATCCTGACAGTCAAATGCTGACAAACACGTTCCCCGGAGCACCTTTCCAAAATAACCGACTGAGATGTTCCGTCGATAGATCTGAAATGGTTCTGCTCTCTGGCTGACGAGCCTGCTTCATCAAAAATGGCTTCACATCAACTCAACTTTTTCAGTTGCCCCTCGGGGATAAATAAAGGGCTTGAAATGAGAGGATGCATGAATCTAACGCAGATCTCCGCTGATTCTTACCGTGTCGACTCCTCCCAGCAGCAGCTCGGTGATGCAGGTGTAGATTTCAGCTCTGCTCAGCTTGCCGGAGGACAGCAGGTAGGTCAGGTACAGCCCCTCCACTGACTCTCCACTGGCCACCCGGGCCTCGATTTCAGCGATTCTTTTGTTGATGAGAGACGAGGCTGCAGTTGGAAGGCACAGAAACGGAGAATCGTCGTTTATGTGACGTATCCAGAGGCAAAACTGGTCCCTTCTGCTGCGCACCAACGTCTGAGATGTCGTCCCAGGCCTGGACGAAGCGTTTCCAGACAGGGACGAAGCTGCGGGTCCATCGAGGGACAAGGTAAGCGAAGTCAGACATGGACAACATGTCGTTGACCGCTGTGATGAAGCGCTGAATGTTGGGATCAACCTTCTCTTCCAGGCAACCCAGCCTGGTTTCAAACAGGATCGCCGAGATTCCTGCAAAAAGGAACAGTTTCTCAGGATTTTCAAAACTTCCTGGAAACACTGAAGCAGCTCCCACCTTCAAAGCCAAACTTGTAGAGCTCAGAGGCTATATCTGAAACGGTGACCCCGTCCTGGCTGCCGGTTCGGAGAAATTCAACGCGTCGCAGCAGGTCCCCAACAACGGCATTGACCACGGGGGCAAAGGTCGCCACCTCTTGCAACTTCAGCATTTTGGGGTTGAGGGCGCTGCGGAGTCTGGACCACTCCGGCCCTGTGCTACAGAGCCAAAGAAAATCAGCACACTTTAGGGAACAAACCTGAGAGAGACGATGACGGAGCCCTGAGGAACCCCTGAAAGCAGCAGCAGCAGCAGCATCCACTCACTCCACATGCAGCCCATAAGCCTGCCCCCTCAGGTCCCGGTATTCCTTCCAGTGGGGCAGGGGAGCTCGGAGTGGGTGGCGTCCCTCCTGCTGCATGACCTGAGCTATGAGCTCCGGAGCTGCAACGCTGACCAGGTCATACGGACCCAACTTCCAGCGCCACATGGGCCCGTAGATATTCTTCAGTTGACCCTGCAAACATGTTTGTTGACTTTGAAAAGTGAGACAAAATTATGTGGATGTGCTGCTGATGCAACACTTTTCCATACTCTTTATAACATGGGCCTAATTAAGATTATCTTGGATATTTTTATGTGGGAGTCTTTATTTTTTTAATGTAATGTAATGTAATCTTATTTTTTTGTTGTTTGTTTAGATTTAAGGCTACTTTATACTTTAATATTGATTTTTAATATCTGAAAACTTTTTTGTAAGTTTCAATGAATTATTTTGACACAAGCAAAGCAAGTCAAAGCAAAAAGTAAAGCAAAAAAGCAATTTTGCTTTGTTATTCAAAATTAAAAGCCTTGAACAGATGTTTTTCCTCTCGAATAAATGTTATTGGATGTGGAGGACATTTTCTAACACAGATAAGCTGGTAAAGCAGCTGTGTGAGCAGCAGCAGCAGCACCGACCTGCAGCAGATGCAACTTGTCCGCGTATCCTTTGACAAACAACCAGGATATAATTTTGTAGAAGTTGGGTCCGGGAAGGTCGTCCAGGCATTTCAGGCCGGCAGGTTGCGTCGCCGCCTGGAGGTTCAGCTCTTTTCTCGGCAGAGTTGCAGGAAACTGCGCCAGAGGCCGAATCCGTGCGCAGATCGCAGCGGAGCGAAGAGTTGCAATAAATGCCATGTCGATCTCTGCAACTCCGGAAGGCCGGTGCATTTAAAGGGCTTGCGCGTGCGTGCTTGTGTGTGTGTCGTTCAATTCTCTGAGTTGGTCATTACGTTCTTCCGTGGTTCATGCAGGCAAAAATAAATAAATAAATAAATAAATAAATAAATAAATAAATACCACAGGATGGGCTACCAGTGTTGTTGGGACTGATTCTGCAGCTGTAGAAGTCAGATCTTTTAAACCTGCATTATTCCATCGACAGAGTGCACATAAAAGTTTTATTTATCTGTTAAAGAAAAGCAACAGTCCACTCGGTCGTTGTTAAAACATCTCTACTGCCATCTAGTGGTCACGCACAATAGCACACTAGCGTTATTTGATTTTGAAAGACATGCCGGAAGTTGGACTGCACCATTACTGCTGTCTTTATCATTTTTGATATCATCTAAGTACTTCACTACTATATATTAGTGACTTAAGGTGTTTAAATGTATCATAAAGAATTTTAGATATTTTAATTTAATAAAAAGAGCATATTAATAATTAATAATTGAATTTACCTTTTTCCTTCGTTGGTTCCTGCTCTTTTGCATGCCTAGTCCTTACACCGCCACACGGTGGCGTCGTTATGCCTGAGGAAGAACAACATTTAGTCGAACCTCCGCCCGAAATATTCTAATAAAAGTTCTGTGTTCCTAAAATTGCGTCTCCTTTCTTAAAGTATTTACTATTTTAAGATGACCTCTTCAAAATATTATTTTTTCATTTAAAACAGAAATAACATAGATCAAATAAATATTTTTTGTTTTTAATAATCATAGTCATAATTGCTGTAATTATGATCACAGAGTTTTTGCAAGACTTTAAAAAAAAAAACAAAAAAACAAAAACAAACATTCAATGGCACCGCTGTGTCTCACAGGACTCAACCATGCATAAATCTCCTATTTAAAACAGAAAAATAAAAAATATATATTAAAAAAAATATGCGTACCACTGATATACAGATCTGATATAAACAGGCGTATTGGTCACAAACCAATTACAATTATAAACATGGCTTCCTTTACAATACACAACCAAATGTGAGATAAAAAAGACAAACAAAAAAAAGTACTTTTTGATTTTATACATTTTTACAATTTTTTATGTCCTTTTCCTTTTAAACTGTATATTATGTCAATGTTCAATGCACAAGGCATTTTGGCATTGCGTCCAAAGATAAGTTTATCCATTCTCTCTCTCTCTCACACACACACGCACACACACACACACCCTTGTACTTCTATCATTGTGAGGACTTTCATAGGCTTTTTACTTTAACCGTCTCAACTAACCCGACCCTAACCTAAAACCAACTCTTAACCCTTAAACAAGCTTTTAAAGTTGTGAGGACCAACCAAAACATCCTCACTTCCCAAAAATGTCCTCACTTTGCTAGTAGAATGAGTATTTTGGTACTCAGTATGTTGCAAGTACGAGAACACGTGCACACACAGAGTAGATACAGGTGTATCTCAGTGTCCTCAGGTACCTGTGAGTGGATCCACGGTGGTGAACGAGGCCATCGGACAGTTAAAGAAATGACACATTACATTCATGTACCAAATTGCTGCTAAACACACATTTTTTTTTTTTTTTTGTACAAATTTAAAAAATGTGCAAAGAAAAAGTCACGGCACCGAGTTGCGCAGGTGACAGCCAACGAGTGTTGGAGAAAAAGCATCAGTGAATCGTAGAAGTGCATAATGGTAGTGCGAATCAAGGTTAACCAGTGCTGGCTGTACCCAAACTTAAAATACAGCAACGTCAAACACTTTCTCCAAAGTGCTTCTCTCGTAGAGTTCTGCACGAGCACACACAGTTTGGAGAATGTTTACATTCTAGCGCAGATGAGGTTTGTTTCAGAGCGATGTCTCCAAGACCAGCAAATAATCACACACAGGAATGGAGCCGTAATTCCACTTTGAAAACCTTTTGCATATTGAGAAAACTCTGACGGACAATAGAGGAAAAACAGCGACATGTAAAAATATTCTCTAAACTTTTCCTTAAAATTTAAATTTGGGGCTCATTAAAAAAGTAGAAGTGCTCTAGGTCAATATTCAGCTATTAATGCAGAATATGTGAAGGGGAAAAAAGAGAAATCTGAGTACCAAAATTAGACTGTTGGTCTCATCGTACCATCACCGCGCTGGCGTGGTGGGCTGACCGCAAGATGGTGCTTGAATATGAAGCCAGTGTGACACGTTTGTCATATTCAGCTGCCAAGAACACAAAAGCGACACGTTAACCTTGGAGTGACTGTAAACATCTCCACACGGAGGAGTGTGTGATGGACGCTGTGGACAGGAGAGGGGAAGCCAGCGTCATCCAGGCAGACGTGTCGGCCAGTCGGCTGCGAGCTTCCCGCCTGCGGCTGAAAACGTTTCTGACCTTTGAGCGAGTCGGTTCTCTACGTCATCTTGTTCAAGTCGTCGACATTAATCAACCACAACGATCAGACCACGGTATTTAAGTGAGTAACGTTGAAAAGGCGCTCTCTTTCTGGTACCAGCTGGTTGCTTTTACACGGCCAACAGTGCCTTCTAAAGGAACGGGTTGCCGTAGCAACCCTGTAAAGCTGCGATTGTGTACATTATTTTTGGTACGCGGCTCTCACGGCACTAAACGAGAGGAAAACGCTCAGGTGAGATTTGAGAACTTCTGACAGAGTGGAGACCAGGAGTTGAAGGTGCTAGCATTAGCCTCCACTCTCCGATATCGTGGACCAGGTGACGAATTTTAGCCACGATCTCACCTATTTAGTGTGAATCCCGCTTAAGTGCGACATCACTGTTTAGAAGGAGTGTTTTCTCTGTTGGTGGGCATAAACTGCTGCTTTTGAGGAACCTTTCTCGACCTCGTTGACCGCTGCTAAACTGTCAGCTGAGAAAGTCGTACCGAGTTCCTCGAGTTCCATAACGGCCGCTCTGATCATCTGTGGACGTTGGCGTGAACTGGGGGGGGGGAACTGAGAGTGACCCGGACGTGTCAGTCACATCTGGCAGGTGAGAAAGGCCGTCAGAACAGGAGTGGAGAGATCTTTTCAAGCAGCGGATGTGATAAACGTGGAAGCAGCAGCTGGAGGTGGCGGGAAGAGCCGAGATCAACCCAAAACTGCCGCTGTCACAAAAGAAAGGCAAAATCAGGCGTCACCGCTGAACTGAGATCAGCTCGGTTTGGGTTTGCTGTCTGAAGGCAGTGAGGCAAAGACAGTCGGAAAGATACCAAAGCTGACGGCTCAAAGCGAAGGAGACGACCCGCGAGCCTCGCTCCCACCACGCACTGAAGGAACGGAAAAGGCACACAGCAAAAAAACAGCAGAGGAAGAAGCGAATGGAGAAGCAAAGGAGGTGAAGGAGCACCCTCTCTGATGCAGGGAGCGCTCCTCTGTTTGTAGCAGCAGGCCCAGGTCACTGCCATCCTTGAGACTACATTCTGGAGTGTGTGTGTGTGTGTGTGTTGGGGGGGGGGGGGGTCAGGCTGCTGCAAACATCACCCCTGTAGGTCCACAACGTTTGAAGGAAGAAACCTAACGGACAGTTTTAAAGGATTTGTGGAGGAAGCGCTCCACCCCTCCTCTGAAAGAATTAAGGTGCAACTTGTGGAGAACAATAAAATTAAAATCTGTGTCTCTTATGGCAGTCTCACACAAACAGAGACAGGAGAAGCAGGAGCTGACACACCTTGTTCCAGCCACTCCTCCTACTGGTCCAAGGGCAGAGGTGGAGACGGAAGGGTCAGAGGGCACATCTGGTAGTTCGACAGGGCAGAGGGGAGGGTGTTAATGTACAAAGGTGTGCCTCAGTAGCTCGTCGGCAGACGGTCGCTGCTTCGTCTCTACAAAGATCCGTTTGAGGAATTCCCGGCAGTGGTCCGACACGTGAGCGGGAAGCACGGGGTTGGTGGGCTGAGTGGCGATCTTAAAAATGGCGGCCATGGCTTCAAATTCAGCCCAGGGCGGCCGCTGAGTCAGCATCTCGACAACGGTGCAGCCAACGCTCCTTAAAGAAATAAAAAAGCGCGAGGTCAGCACACCAAAAGCGCCTCAGAACCTGGCGTCACATCAGATGTCCCACCATATGTCCGCCTTCCTGCCGTAGCCTTCTCCGCTGATCACTTCCGGGCTCATCCAGTAGGGGGTGCCCGTCACAGACATGATGCCCGTCCCTGACAGGCAGATGGTCTGAAGCCGCCGGCTGGCCCCGAAATCTCCGAGCTTGACGTTTCCCACCGAGTCACGAAGAATGTTGGCCCCTGGAAAAAGATGGAGACAAACATGCGTCTGCTGCTGTTCACCAGGAACCAAAAAACAAGACACAGGCCTGGACCTCACCTTTGATGTCTCTGTGGACGATCATGTTACTGTGCAAGTAGGACACCCCTTCCAGGATCTGCCGGGTGTAGCGCCGCGTCACGTTTTCCGTCAGCGCTCCGTACGACTTCAGCTGGTCCTTAATGGAGCCCTTGAAAAAAATGGGGAATTTATTTTTTCCTCTTTTTAATCTTAAATGTGAACATCAACATCAACATGGAGGACATAAACGTCCTCATTGAACAGCACTCACGCCAGGCATGTACTCCATGAAGATGGACAGCGTCCGCTCCATCGTGTCCCGAAGACAGCCGTAGTACTGCACGATCCGCTCATGACAGAGGTTCTTCAGCAGCTGGATTTCACATTCTAAGGCGCTCACCTCCTAAAAATTACATATGTATGTTTATGTCAAAAAAGAGAAGCCATAAACCTCCTTCTTCACCTGGAGTCTGAAAACCAGCTGACTCTCACCTTGCTGGTCTCTGGACTCTCCGGATCAAACTGGACCTGTTTGACCGCCAGTTCCCGTCCGGTGTCGGCATCGTAGCAGAGGTACACCCGTCCGAAGGCTCCCTGGCCCAGGAGCTTCCCAAGCCGCCAGTTGGTTGGAGCACGCGGGGCTGGTCACACAATCACCACACCATCAACCCACCAGAGGCTAAAACAAACACCAGAAGCTCCGCAAAATCCAGGTTCTACTCACATCGACTCGGAGGACTGATGTCCATGACCGACAAGGTTGGGGCCGTCGCTGGGTTGGGAGCGGGTTCGATGTCGCTGCCCCTTCGAGGCCTCCTGGACGGTCCTGGAACCTCCTCGAGGTCGGGGGTAAAGACGCTGCTGCCACTGCTGGTACTGGGGGACTGCTCGGTTGGGCTAAAGCTGACCGGTGATCGGAAACCGTGAACCTGGGTTCTCCGGGCCCGCGGGAAGGTCTTCCTCCCTGCCGAGGGGGGTGGGGGGTGGGGGGGGACAGGGGTCACACAGAGAAACCTCAACGGCTGCAGAGTCTGGGTGTCGGTACAAACCGTCGCTGTAGTCCTGAAGGCCAAAGGGAATTCCGTATCTCCGCGGGTATGTCCCCCCCTTCCCCGACTTCTCAAAAACTGGGTTGTCGTACTCTATGGAGACAGGAAACAATATAAAGAAAAAAACATTTAAGCAAAAAAAATGCCGCGATTCATTAGTTGCACAGAGGGGAATATGCAACCTAAAACTACATTTAGACCGGCCAACGCCAGGGAACGTTCCGACGTGTACCTGGGAAGTCCTGGTGGTTGTCGGGGTAGCTTTGTGCTCGGGGCATCCTGGACTTTGGATAATCACTGGAAAGCATGCAAGCGCAGCGGTTAACCACCCTGACGGCCAGAGAGCTGGCCGTGTGACGACAGAGGGCCTGACCTGTCCAGCGGGCTGTCTAACGAGGGACAACTTCCAGACGCAGAGTTCTCTGGACTACTCATGGACAGTGGATCCAGCATCTGAGAGGACGCAAAAAAACAGTCCCCAAAGTGAACGACTGGAACTTGGGAATTAGTTATTTCCAGATGCTGCTGAGGTAAAGAAACTGGTGGTTGTAGCTGTGTTTTGGTGCAGTTTTCGATCATTTTAAACATACTGCAGGGCTGCTTTCACATCCCGAGAGGAGGTACCTGGTCCATGCTCTCGGGAATGAACTCCCCCTCACTGTTGATGCTTGTGAAGGAGCCGTTCCTCGCCACCTGCTGCAGCACATCGGGAATATATCCCGGAGGAGGGGAGCTGCGATCTGTCGAGTGGGAACCTGAGAGATGTGAGCAGATTTTTATTAGTTTGAAATGATCACAGAGTTTGTAATGTTGATGATAAGGTAGGAGTGGTCACCTATCAAAGCCAGCATGCTCTTCTTGTCTGCGACCCTGAATCCCGTGTTGTCCAGGTCCTCATGAGATGGCAACAGGTCCATACTGGAGGAAGAGTTCTGCAGAAAAACATGTTTTAATTGTAGACTTCAAGTGTTTCCTGCTCATGAGCAACACGCCAGCTCAACCTGCTGACCTGAGACAGGTTCTGAAGCACCAGGAGAATCTTCAGACTCTTCATGTGAACACTTCGATCCAGCAGCTCCACTGCCTTGTCGAGGTCATCCTGAGTGGTCAACGGAATCACCAACTGCAAGAAGAAGAATGAGAATGTTTTCAGGTTCTGACTCGATCCTAACAGTTCTGGAGGCTGGTGTCGTTCAGCCACCCGCCTCGTTGTTGGTGTAGTGAAGGTCCATCGTCTGACCAAAAGCCACTTTAGCTTTTGCCTTCAGGTCGTCCAACTTGATCGGCCGTGGGAACTGCAAGATCCTTCAGAGAGAGAGAAAGAGAGAGAGAGAAAGAGGGAGAGAGAGAGAGAGAGAGAGAGAGAGAGAGAGAAGAAAAAAGAGATCAGCTACTGAAGCGTTCAGCAGAAATTCAGCAGCGAACCATTTAAAGCTTTACCTCTTTTCTCCTTTGAACTCAAACTTCACTCTGATGTCATTCTGTTGGAAAGATGGTTGCAGACACAAAGACGCATCAGTTATTGGACCCCCACTACCCCGAAAAAGGATAAACAGCAGACGATGGATGGATACAGAAACAGCATCCCGATGCTGCTGAACACCTGCCAGATTGATAGCACCCTTTTGACATGGCCGTACCTGATTCTTGGGCGAGGAGGCTTTGGGTTTTCCCAGATCTGAGGGGAACATGGCAGGACGGCTGGAGCGGTGCAGTTCGGCCAGGTCCTGCATGATTGAGTTCAGTGCCTCCTGCTCATCTGAGAACATTGGACTTTATTTTACAGACTTGTCAAGTTCAGAAGGTTAAAGAGTGTAAAATTGGTTTGGTTATGAAAAATGTCATCCCTGGGGAGATTTTTAAGTTAAGCATAAACTGTTTCATGTTTTGTTGCTTTTGTTGGATTTTACATTAATTTCAGCAGTTCCCTTGCAAACTAAGAGGAGTTCTCGCTCACAGGTTTGGAAAATTACGTTTTAAATGAAGAGTAGGACTATCTTTAAACAGACTCTAACGTACCCATCATCGTGGCACGGCGATTGAACCAGGACGCCAGGAAAGAGGAGTCTCCCATCAAAGGAAACCCTTTCTCCTACAAGAGCAAAAACATAAATAAAAATTGGTCTTTCCTGTGGTGACTGCACTCATCTGACTCGCATACTTCACATCATAAATATTGTGGCGTGATCTTATATAACAATAAGGAGTAAGGCAACAGAAATGTATTTATATATTAACCAAATACTGTGGTATTGTCAACTTTTTAACCATACACAGCCCTGCAAACTACAGACATTGCATACATTAATGAGCAGCAAAGATTGCACATTAATCAGAAGTTGAAAGCATATATTTCCACCCTACTATAAACCCAAAGGAAATGTTATCAGCCAAAATGTTTTCTTGGGATTCTCCTGCACGACAGTAAAGAACATTTAAGTGTTTTATTTTAAAGCCCTCGCGTGACAAGAGGCAGACGTAGAAAAAAAATGTAAGAATTAAATTTTGCACGATCAAGATGGCTTCTGGTGAAGAGGAACTGCTCAGATATCAGCAATGAGACTCTTTGATCACCACTGAATGAGCATTAAGTGAAAATCTGACAGAAGCATCCCGGCAGTGGCTCGTTTCGGCTTTAGCTCTTATATTTCAGAACAAATAAGCAGTGTTGCAAAACACAACTGTCTTGAAAACAAGCAATCCCACATCAAAACTGCTGACAACAATTACACTGCCACTACTGTAGCCTCACATAATTAGCTCGCAATTAATTTCCGAGCAATGAATGTACCTCAAACTAAATTCGACCATTTTTGTGAGCCCCTCTTGGCTTTGCGTTGTTTTGTCGATATCTCTGCCAAAACGTGCTGATCACCATAGTTTAACAGCTAAACCTTGAATATTGACACAACACAGCGTTGGCTGGAAGGAGAAGCTAAAGGGCTAATAGCAGCCAAACGTTCCGTCTAAATCTAGCTGTCAGGCCAGGGAAGTTGTCAAGCTATGCTAAAGCTAGCTAGCCGCAGAAGCTATTCGCACCTCACAGGCGCCGCAAGCCCTTAAAGACCAACATTTACGCATGTACACGCGATATTTCAATCCTAATATCATGTTCTTGTTGATTTACCTGGTGGTTTGTTAGTTTTGGGTCACTTCCTCATCCACAGGGCCGGTGACAGGAGCCCCGGGCCCTGCGGAGAGCCGACGTAGGAAGCAGAAGTTTGGCAGTCCGCTCCCAACTTCACTCGAGTCCTGCTGGCCACGACGGCGAGGCCCGACAGCTCTCAGATTAGCCAACAGGATCTTCCAAATCAGAAAAATGACCAGGAACTTGTTTATGCAACACAGTATTGCCGCACCAGGGCGATGGTTTAGACAGTTAGCGGAGAGCTTTCATTGGTTTGGTCTTTACAACCTGGTTGACGACAGCTACGCTCGCTATTACCCAGTTTAGGCAAAAAAAAACCCAAAACGTCACGCACAACAAAAATGTTACCGGAAGTATACTGATATGACCGACAAATTAAAAGCTCGGCGTTTCGAACGCAACAATTTGCATTGTTTGGAATGTTGACATTTTATATTGAAAGCAAGACATTTCACAGGTTACTTCATTTTCCGACAACTTGACAGGTTTTAACCCCTAATTCGAGTTGCCAGAGTCCAGCCAAAACATTGTTTCTGAGAAATCTGTCAACGTCAAGATTAACACAGATTAATTTGGCATGTAATATGTTTACTATTCTTTTTTTTAAGGTCACATTGCATACGCGTTATATTGCCAATTATGGAATACTCAATTAAAACTGTTTGTGAATCAATCTTTGAGTCACTTTAACCACTGTTTTTTGTCCCTCAGATAAACCATCGGACTGTTTTATTCTTTAAAGTATGTGACCTAGTTTAAGATATAACGTTACCGTTTATATTGACAGGCAATTTAAAAAACATTTTCACTTTTTTATTACTGAATTGATACATTACGAAATGATGTAGCGTTATATACATGTTTAAAAAAATATATATTTAATGCAAATTTTATAGCAAAGATATATATCACACCATAAAGACAATTAAAGAATTCAACAATACATTTAAATGAAAAAAATAAGTTACATTAATATTTTGTTAAAGTCCCCGTTCTGTTTTTCTAAACAAAAAACTAACGAAGAAGAAGTTCGTCACTTCCGGTTGATTTCTCACAACATTAAGTGAACCCTGCGACTGGAAGCTAACGCTGCATCTATTGTTAGTGTAATTTTTTACTGCACATAAAGGAAAAACATGTCCGATACGGTAAGATATACATTTCAGTACTGTGGTTTCCTCTAAATTTAAAACAATCCAGTTTGTGTAATTGTCGGTAGTAGATCGTGTTTAGCTGTTGAATGTGCTAACTATTAGCTACAACTATTAGCTTGAGGCCCTGAATTAACTGTTTATTTAACCTCACATACCCTCACCATCTAACTTTGGTTTCAGTTACATTTCGAAGTTCCTTAATTAAGCAACCGGAAACCAGAAGCATTCAGCTATCTGTTGACCGCTTCGAATAATAGTCAAAAATCAAGAATCTTAGTCTTTATCAGTGTTTTGTTTTAGTTTTTACATTTTTACCTTCGCCATGGAGGTGATGTGACTACCGGAGTTTGTTTGTTTGTGCTAGAAAAATAACCTTTTAATTATATTTTCAAGAAATGTTGATAATGGACCAAGGAACATTACATTTTAGTGATGTTCGAGATTCCGGTAGTGATCATATACTTTACTGCTGGTATCCAAGATTAGATCTTTGTAGGCAACTGGACTTAGACTATAATATTACTATGACCTGGATGAATGAGAACCTTCACAGACATCTTTACTGCTGGTACAGGTTAATTTGTACAGTCAAGCTTAACAACCTCTGTTAAAGGAAGACAGGACGCTACAATACCTTCTCACATAAAACACGCACAAGGTTGTTTTGGGTGTAAGTCACAATAATGGGGGAAATGAGCTGCTTGAGGAGGTCTGCACTCTCCAGGTGCTTGTCTAGTTTTTGCTGTGTTGTGTTTAAGTGATTTTATTTGTTTACTTCTTAATGATTTAGGAGACAAAACCATCCAGCCATGATGGGGGAGACAAGAAGGATGGGGAGTACATTAAGTTAAAAGTGATCGGCCAGGTATGTATGAATAAAAAGGGCCTTGAATAAACTGAAACTAGAATAAAGCAAAGTTATCTCATGTTATTCTTCAGCAAATAGGACTGGGTTCCAACCTTACAATCTTAGTGGGGTATGTGGAAATATTTGCTCGGAGACTGGTATCACTAAATTGTTAGCGGTTCAGTCTTAATGTTGCTGCAACATGTATTTGATCCTGTGTAATAACAAGTTGTCAACTTTCATTGTCTAGCTCAATGTAGATAAGTTTAATGGAGGATGATAATATGCAGCTTTATATGCAGAACTAAATGGGCACTAATACAACAAAAAAAAAGTGTCTTTTGAAAAATTTTCGGACAACTTGTCCATCAGACACGCAGTTTGCTTTGGAGCGGGAATTATTTAACCCCCAGTTACAAGACTAGTTCACTGTCCTTCGTTATCACTTGCTTTCTGTCCCCCCAGGACAGCAGTGAAATCCACTTCAAGGTGAAAATGACGACACACCTGAAGAAGCTGAAGGAGTCTTACAGCCAGAGACAGGTAGGAGCAAAGAGGGAATCTTTGAGGTCAAAGCTAACTAAAATATCCTCAGTCCTAGTGGAACTTGTGCTTTGTAACCTCAGCATAACGCAGCGTTACTGATGGCTGTGCTTCTTGTAGGGTGTCCCAGCAAGCACGCTAAGGTTTCTGTTTGAAGGGCAGAGAATTGCAGACAACCAAACTCCAAAAGAGGTAAACTCGCATCTACTAATGTCAGGATCCTTCGGTTTTGTTTAAGTAAATGAGATCAATTGATTACTTTGCAATATAATTATAGGAGATCATAGGGGTTTGTTCTCTGACTAGGCTATACCTTTTTTTCCCTTATGTTCTTGTCAGTTGGGGATGGAGGATGAGGATGTCATCGAGGTTTATCAAGAACAGACTGGTGGACTTTGGAATGATTAAACCTACTGAATTTCTAAATCTTTTTTTTTTTTTTTTGTCATGTTTATTTTGTATGTTATTTTGGTCGTATGTACGTATTTTTTTTTGTTTTGCTTCAAACCATCTGGATCAAAATGGACTCTATCAGGGCTTCCATGAGTGAGTGCAGGAAGGTGAACAGGCTGAGGGAAGGAGTAGCCTGTCCTCTGAGTTTGTGTTTACGTCTGGCACTGATGTGCGGTACTTGGATAATCCAGTGTGTGTGTCATGGAACTACTCCAGCCTCATTTTGGCAGGTTTGTTTGAAAATATTTTATGCTGAGAATGTTGTCGGCTTCAAGCTCGATTCAAATCAAACCAGCAAATTTTGCTTGTGAAACGACTTTTAGAAATTTTTAGGGCTCCTCAAGGCCATGAAAAAGATGCATCCCAACACAGATTGCAGCCTGAAGTAGGTGGGAAATTTGGATAATTAGGAGTTATTTTGGTTTAAAAGACTGAATTCTCTGCTGCATTTCTCTTTTGTTAAGGAATCTTCACAACCACTTTAATGAGACACCAGTTCATTCCATGACTATCAGGGCATTCAGCTGATATTTTTAATGGAGTTCACTTTTGCAGTTTGTCATAATCCACGTTCTTTAGGTTCAAACCCCAGAATGTGTCGTCTCTTAATGATTTTGAATAAAATGGCAACTTTCACAGATATTTGAGCTTGTAGACACATTTTTAAATCATTGTCTTGACTTGTATGTGCTGTATTCAGTGTCAGTGTGTTTGAATGAAATGCTACGTTTATCACAGCCCAATCATTGTCTAAATATGTATGTCAAATGTCTCTATCTTGCACTTTGGGGAAATTATATGCTTGTTGGCAGTTGTTCAGTATTCTCCCTTTCACTGTCCTCCAGCAGCTTGTTTATTGGTAAAAATAGAGCAGTGACCTGTGGGTCATGTGGGTTTAGGTCTTTGTTTTAATAGCTGTTTTGTGACTGATTGATTGATTGATCGATTGGTCACAATGAAGCTTTTCAAACGGCGTACTGCTAGATGTTCCTCTATAAGTTTCAGATTGTCAGCAGGCTGCAAACTGTCATTTCTGTAAATTAGTGTTAGAGAGACAAAACACAAGATGGAGACCTGGGGTCATTAAATAAAGAACAAAAACTAGAAAAGCAGACCTCCGCCAAGCAGCTCATTTCCCATCACCAAAAAGCAATTAACGCTTCCTCATCTTATGTCATGTTTCTGGAAAATTTAAAATCCATTCATAACTTTGAGTTATTTTTAAAGTACCCGTAGATCCACAGACAACAAACGCCGGCAATAACTGAACCTCCTTGGCGGAGGTAAATATGACATTTGTCTGCCAACAGCACTCTGCTGCCATCTGTAAGAGACTGTTTGAAAATTAAATATTTCATTAAAAAAAAAATTCCAAAAATAGATTGTTTTAACATGGCTAGTAGTTGTCATCCTTTCTTTGTGGGTGTTGGAGCTCAGCTCAGGTGAGCACCCCATCCTCAGGGCTGGACAGGCTGTGGTTGGAGCCATAATGCAGATCTGAGTGAAGGAATTGTTCATAAATAGAGGAACACTGATACAGATGGTTTGAAATTCTGGAGATGACGTTTTTGATTTTTTGTTTGTTTTTTTTTTTGAATAAAATATTTAAGAAAAAAGTCATCTGTTTTTGTGTTTTCTATTGTAGTTCTCCTGACATTGTATTAATTCACTAATACTACAGGACAGCAAGGCTACAAATCTCATTTCATCATTTTATTGCTTTGAAAAGTGGTGAACAAGTGCACTGCATACATAAAGTGTGTGGGCCAAACACAGTACCCTAGGGCACACCCATGTCAGTCCATAAAGTTCACATTTGAAGGACGCCACAGCAGGCATGTATCCAAATGAGTCAAAGCAACAGTAAAGTGCTAATTTGTGGATGGATCCCCGCTGAACCCTGAGCTGTGCTTCAGATCTTTAAATAGAATTGGAGCAGCTGCCACAAGTCCAGTAGTGATGGGACCATCATCCGTTTTTAGATCAGCGCTTCAGCTAAAAGCACCAAACATGAATGAAAACCTGTGAGGTTACACAGAACACGAGCCGTTTTATATAAAACAAGGACATCTGTGTTGCTGCAGCAAATCAGCATCGTCTATACAAGAAGAGCGTCACTCCAAATTAATATATAATGTGTGTGATTCATGTCCTGGAATAACATGTAGCACAACTATAGGAATGATTTGATGAAAGCAGGTGACTTAATGTCACAATTGATAAAATAAACCTAAAAATAATTTACAGGATTTTGGAATCAAACAAATGAATTTGCTATTTTTGTTATGAGTCAAAATAAAAAAGGGAAAATATGCTCTCCTTTCTTATCAGAGGTTTTCCAGAAAGAATCAATAAATTACTAGAAAGTATTAAAATTTAAAAAAACAGGACAATTACAAACCCAGCAATGCACAGCTAAAGGAGTCCGCCATTCAAACAAATTTAAATATTCAGATACACAAATAAACACCCTATAGGACACAAAGAATATTTGATGAAATTAATTTGGTTTCTTTCAACTTTCCTTCTGAGTTGTTTCAAATTCTTTCCATAAAAGAATCAAACAGCTGAAACTTGGCCGCTGACGCTGAAGATGTGCAAAGTTAGGGTGATGTTCTGCAGCGTTAGAAACTGCTGGATTAAAATCAAGATAGAGACTGATTGTTGGAGGACAGTATTAATATTCAAGAGGCTGAACATATTTGAGATGTAAATGAGACACAATTCAACAATGATATTGACATTAAAATGCGACGTGGAGCTCCATTCGGTCCGGTCCTGGTCCAGTATTTAACCCAGGCCTGGCGGGTTGAACAGGGGCGCAGCCTCACAGCAGCGGCCTTTGCTCCAGCGGCAGACTGTCCAACAGACATTTCAGCTGCTCCTCGCCCAGTTTGATCTTGTCCTCCAGTTTGCGCTGCTCGATGATGAGAGCCGACTTCATCTTCACAAAATAGCGGTAGTCGTCCAAACTCTCTGCGTCCAGGTGTGACTCCATGATGCCGGCAACCAGCCGCTCACGGCGGTCCAGGTTCTCCTTCAGCTCCTTGGCGTCTTCATGCTGGCGCATCAGCAGCTTCCGCTTCTCTGTCAGGGTTCGCTGGTGGATGATGGACATTAGACGCTAATGAATCCAGACATCATCACATGGATTTATTCCAAAATCCTCCACCCACCAGCGCTCCTACCTTCTCCTCTGGAGGAGCTTCCTCCTCTAAGCTGTACAGAGCGTTCTCCACCCGAGCGAGACGCCCCGACAGCGACAGGAGCAGGCTCACCACCTTGTCCAGGTCTCCAACAAACATGCGAAACTTGTCAAGCTGGTTGGGCCGACAGAGGCGCTGGACGGTGGCCTCCACCTCACGGCCCAGGGCCTCGTTATCCTCCACATCCTCCTGCAGGCTGTGGCGCGCCTCCCGCAGCACCTCCAGCTTCCCTGCCAGGCTGAAGATCAGCTCTTGCTGGAAATGCAGATGTTAGTAATGGCAGCGTGTGAAAGGAATTTCCCAATTTACAGAGAAATGAGCTGAATGTGGCTGATCGAAGGGAGCAGAGGGCAACAGCTGGAGGTCTTCATGCTCCTACCTTCTTACTGGCGAGGTCGATGTCCAGCTCATCCTCCGATTCCTGCTCCTCCAGCTGCTCCTGCATGTCCTTCATTTTGATCAGGAGCTCGGCTTTGGGTGCTGAGGTGTTGTAGTAGGAAGAGCTGGGGACCAGAGACACCACTGCTGCAGATGCTGACACGCTGTCCTCCTCCCTCCTGACACACACATACACACACACACACACATTTATGAGACGGATGGATGATTTCTGGACTGTGAATTAAAAATAAAACCATAAAGTGACCGTCTCCTTCATGTATAACTCACAGGTGTGTTTGATCTCACCTGTCCATGCTCCTGGGGGAGGAATTAGGCATCCTGGAGCCCAAAGAGGCCCTCCTGCGCTGGAACCCCCCCTCAAAAAGCTGGTCCTCCATGGGAAAGATCCCCTCCATCAGGTCCATGGTGGTCATTCTGCCACTCTGATCCAAAATGTCCACCAGGGTCCTGTCCTTGCCCATGATGTCCCTGGCCAGCTCCTCTCTCTTGGCATCCTCTTCTGAACGCAGGGGTCCCGCTGCGTTCGACTCGGGTGCAGACTCCTTGACTTTAGCGGCCAGGTGCTCTGTGGTGCTTCCAGGGGGGGCGCAGGGTGGCAGCGGGGGGCTGCGGCTGCTCTCGCTGCCCTGGGGAAGGCGAGCGCCGCCCTCACACTCACGGCTGGCGTCAGCGTGGAGGATCCTCACGGGCACTTTCCTCCCGGGACTGACGACATCCATTTCTGCTGGGAGCTTCAGATCGTCTGACCTGAACACAAAAAAGGGGTTTTTAGTATCAATGAGTACTGCAGCCGGAATCAGCAGCTCATTCTGCTTCTGGTTGTAAATTCAGGTCATTCAAATCTAGAATGTTATCATTATTATGCTGAACTGAATTTGAAAATGTAATACTTAATCAACAAGATAGCAAAGACGTTTTTAATCCCAAAAACGGACAGCGGAGCAGATTTTGTAAAAACATATCTAAGCTGCACCATCAACTGTTTGTAATGAAAGGACAGATGAGCAGCCATATGAACAAAATTACAGCCTTCACTCTGACTCGTCTCAGGCTGCAGACAGAATTGACAACAAGCACCATCAGCGTCTGCTCTTCGTCTCACATAAGCTCCCTCTTTACTTCCTCACACAGCCTCTCAAATATGAGAAGACACTTTGGTGTTTTCTTGGTCGGTGTGTCTTCCTGCACTTGTTTACATGGAGGTGTTATTCAAAGCCGCCTCTGTGTCGAACACGGGACGCTGAGGCCAGGAGAAGCCCTTCTAAGCTGCTTACCGGGGTGGTGAGTCATCCTGCACGAACACGGCTGGAGGCGTGTCGGTCAATCTCTGCGGTCCAAACTGTGGCGACGGAGTCCCCGCTCTGTCCAAGGGACGCGGCCGAGGTGTCTCCCTGTCCTCCCTGTCCTCTGCAGCACCTCTTCTTGCGTCTGCCCCAGGAAACCCGGGTGGGGCGGGGCCCCCGGGGGAGCTGGAAGCTGCGCGCTGATGGGTGTCAGTGCTGGACAGAGGCTGGAGGGACGCTGGGTCTGCCTGGGCTCCACAGGGAACCTTCTGGAGGGAGGACGACGTGGTTTCCGGGACTAAATGGGACCTGGGTGTTGGCAGGGAGTCCTGGGAGGCTGCACTGGGACTGAGGCTGCGAGGGCCTGAGGAGTGTGAGGCGTGGGCGGGACCGTCGTCTTCTGCTTTCGTCTTGTGGTCAGCGTGGTTGGGGGCCGTGCCCTCGTTTCTGGAGGCTGATGGAGCCGGCTCAGGGCTGATGTCATGCTGGGACGGCAGCCTAGCAGTGGAAATCAGACAAAAATTCAGTCGCAGCAACATTTGGAGACGGCAACCAAACATTGATCAGCGTTTTCGACTCACCTGCCGGCGCCGCTGCTCTGCTGGCTGTGAGCATCGTCCCACGATGAGGAAACGTTCTGCAACAAGAGGTGGAACTCTCCATTTATCAAGTCTCGTCAAGTTGTTTCAGATGAAAACTTCTAAAACGTTTCCTTTCATGCCTGAGTCACTACCGAGCGCACCATCACACCAGAATCTGAAGATCTCTGCGACTGAAAGTTCAGGAAAATCACAAGTGCTTGCCTGTGTGTGGAAATCTGCAGACGGAGAAGACCGCGATCGCTCATGGATGCACACAGACGTCTCTTCAGCATCTGCATCCAGGATGTTCTCAGTGGAGTGACACCTGCCTTGGGATTTAACGTCTGAACACTTCTTATATTTGTCCCATGTGGCCTGGTATTCAGCAAAGGTGCCGAGCCTCTGCTGCTCCTGGGGGGCCTGCTCGGGGGCCGTACTGGCTTCACTGGTGTCTGCAGCCGCTGGAGTTCCCCCGGTTGGAAGTTTCTCTTTGCTCGTCTCACCAGGATCTGCATTCAAACTTGCACTGGGGCTGGATTTCAACACGGGTCTGGAAAACGCAGGCTTGCTCTCAAAGAACTTCCTCCGCTCTCCAAAAGATCCAGTTTGAGCTTCTCCCTCCACTCCCACTTTGTCTATCTTGTCGGGCTCAGAGAAGGAGTGCGTCCTCTTGGCCAGGGGAACGCGCTTACGTCCTCTAATGCGTCCATTTGAGGTCTTCCCCACCAGTGGCTCTGGCCCAAAGGGCTCAAGATCTCGTCTCTGAAAGGAGGTAGCCTGGAGGACCTTGGCCTGCGCCTCCTTCAGGTGGTCTTTGTAGGTATTTGAGAAAGAAACACCAGAGGATGGAGAGATCTTTGAGGCTCTTAGTTCCTCGGCTTCTTCGTCCTCCGCCTCACACGTGAGGGTTGCAGCGCTGCGGCTCTTCTGCAGCTGAGCTCGCTTCTGCTGGATCTCATTGCGCAGCGTGGTGGCGTAGCGGTCGCTGCGGCGATTGGATTTCCCGCTGCCGGCGGCCATGATGTCGCTGCTGTCCGGGGCGCACTTGAGGCCCGGCGCCGTGGCGGCCGGCTGCCGCTCAGTCAGGATTTGACTCTCCTGGGCGAGGGAGTGGAGAAGTGGGGTTTTCAGAGGGGAAATTCTCTGATCTTCCTGAGGTACCCAGGGGTCCTGTTGCCTTGGCAGACTGACCTTCTGGTTGCTGCCTGGACAGGCTGGGAGGGGCTTTTTACCGTCATTGGAGCGACCTTCACATTTCTTTGTGGAATCCTCCGGACTCTGAACAGAAAGCTCGGAGGTCTTGTGGTCGTATTGCAGACCACTACCCAGATGGGGATGACCGTTGTGCTCTGTATTTACGCTGTAAGGCATCTGGAACTGAGGTAGAGAGTATTTTGCTTTCATGTTCGTCTTAAAGGAGCCGTAATAGCCTGCTTCGTTGCCGTTGAGCCAGTGAGCTTTGTCCGGTTTCCCGCTCCGTCCCTCTGCTTTGCCCTGCCTGGCCTGAAGCGCGTCGCTCTGCGTGGAAGCCTTGCTCGCCATGCCGTGGTACCTCTTGTGGCCCTCATTCTCCGTGTTTGGGTTCGCAGCGAAGCTCGCCACGGACGCTGTGGAATGGCGAACCTGCTTGTGGCCGAGCGCGTTCTTGGGCAGATCCTGGAGGCTGCGGTAGTAGCTTCCCACGCTCTGGATCCTGCTGGGAGCAGCCGTCCTGGTCTGGAGGTAGCGGGGGCTTTCGTCGCTGTGTTGTCTCTGGTGGGCAGGTAGAGTGCTGTGCTGAGACTGTCTGACATCGTTACTGGACAGAGAGAAGAGCTTGTTGGTCTGCAGCTGGTTTTGGTTCTGGTCGGCCGCGAAGCTGGGATGGAGGAAGTCTTTGGCAGACAGGGGAGTGAGGCTGTTCCTAGACTCTGCTGTGTTCTTCTGGTAGGACCTGAAACCATTCGGGTCACTGTTCTCTGCCAGCTTTTCTGTGGATCTTCCTTTGTTCTTTGTGGGGCCAACGGGTCCTTCAGAGTAGGGGAACACCTTTGTGACAGCAAAGCTATCACTGCGCAGTGGAGGAGGTGGAGGGGGAGGAGGACACTGCTCCTTTTTTTTCTCTGGGACCTGCCACACTGGGCCAACGTTGGGTTTCACTGCGACTGATCCCCGGGACGCAGCGAGCTCGCCCTCCCAGCCTCCGCTCCCCATCGCTGGCTGCAGGTACCTGGGCCGCTCAGCTGCCTGTGAGAACTCGTTCTGAAGGCCCTTGAAGAAAATGTTCTCCGTGCTGGTTCCCTTCCAACCAATGGGACTTGAGTCGAGCCCAGGAGGGCTGGAACCAGTAGAAAAACAGCTCAAACTAGCATCTTTTTTCCCCCCCAGGCCACAGAAGGGCTCAGTGCTACTGATGTATTTAGTTGGTGAACTATGGCCTGTTGGGTAGAGAAGAGCAGGCTGCTCCAATCTCTCCATTTTGTTCAGTGAGCTGCTGCTTAGCTGCTGCTGACTGTCCTGGTCCCCGTGGCGTGAGGAACCTTTAGGCCTGCGATGTTAGGACGGAAATAAAATATGCATTTGTGTCAAAAACATCATCTAATCGTGGACACTCAGTTGATTTTCTGTTACATTTAACCTGCAAAAATGAGCACGAAAGAGACGGTGTGATGTGATGTCGAGCTTACTTGGTTTCATTTTTTGGCTGCCACACTGGTGCTGCGGTGGCCTCTCGTTTGGCAGACTCCAGTTCCTCTTCAGTCAGCTTGGAGGAATACCACGAATGGGGCCGCGACCCCGGGTCATTCTTCCTGCAACACAACAGCTTCTACAGTCAGCCTTGGTTTTCTGAATTCCTTGCTAATTAACACTGCTTTTCTTTACCTTTTGAATGGAAAAAATGATAAAGTCATGGATTAAAATATCAATAATCATTTGCTTTACAATCTTTAATATCAAATAGAAAAATTCAGAAAATATTCCGTGCGTTCCGACCATTCATGACTGCAACACATCAGACGTGCACATACCCCTGCTTGAAGCGATGTTTCCTGGAAAGCATGTCAATAAAGAGAAGAATTATATGTGTAACAGCTGCACTCCACAAATATAGGCAATGAAATTAAAATATTGGTAGCTACAGAATGTCATTGCACACAACATCACCAATTCAGGAGGAAAACAAATACAAAATGAACACAAATGAATATATTCTGGATGAACCACAGTGCAAAATACTCCCCAGGAACACAAAACACCACAAGTTCACCACGAACGGCCTCTAAAAACTACCAGCACTACCACGCTGCATGATTGGTACCTCATAGAGCTTCGCAAAATCTTGGTAAGGAAGTTCCTGGCCACGCGCACCTCGGTTTCTGACGGCATTGTGCGTGTCGATACAACATCGACCATTTTAGCCCTGAGGGGCAGCGAGTGATGGGAGGAGAAACGGGGACGGGGGACAGGGACACGTTGAAGCAGAGTTAGAGTACAGTTAGAGTTCAGCGCCACCAGCGTCCCATCTGACGCTCTAAAAGAGTGGAAAAGGTGGATTTGGCTAGCTGGTCACGCTAGCATCGAAGCACAAAAGTCTCCGTTGATGCAAACAGGTTGAGTGTAAATTGAATATTGTCCACAGGACGTAATCTGTGATCCATCTCTCGTCCTGCCAAGCTTTCACAACCGATCTGTCACAGCCATATGGCTCAGTCAGCTTAGCTGCTTAGCTTTAAGAAAAAAATGAGACGGACATGAGACGGATCAGCAGCCAAAACCTGCAGAAGGACAGAACAAGCGCTTCATAAAGTCTTCATCCAAGTTCCGTGTGCTGGTGCTAAGACAAGTTCATCTATCAGGTTGAAGTGAAATACCTCAAACAAATGAGACCGGAGTCGTCTTAACCTTCACCCTTGACCCTGCCAGGCGTGATGGGAGTGCTGCATTCTTTCAGTGCAGGAACGCAGAGAGGTCGCAGCCTCCGTTTAAGTGGGACAGATACGTCAGCCATGACTGTCCCAGGACCGTGAAGGTTTCTGAGAAACTGTGGGAGGGAAGTCCGACACCCTCAATCCTGCATATGGTTCTGGACCTCTCACAGCGGTCTCAAATCCTGGAACATGACTTTTAGGAATTCTGCTCTGTGGCTCTGCTTTAAAAGACAGGAGCGAGCACGTTCCGGTTCAAGAACAACTGTCTACTCTTTCCAATACAGAAATTTGCAGGTATTCAGAAGGAAAGATCCCTCAGAGATCGCGTCGTGGCCCTTTACTGATCCTCTTAGTCTTTAAGGTCTGAATTTTAATTCACAATATGTATGGAAATTTAATTCAAGCCCATATTCTGGTTAATATTAGCAGTCATTTTATGCTGTTTCCTGAGGTAAAATGATCACGCAGGCACAACAGCTTGTGCCAGCCTTGGTTATTTGTTCAAATAAAGTTCTACTGTCATGGATTCTTCAAGGTGAAAACCTTCACTCTGTTCAGCTGGTGTCACACACAAAATTCTGCTGCCTGCAAACAAGATCCCAAACAATAGAAATGCAAATGTGTCTTTTTCTAAAGGCCTGAAGGTCTATTGTCAGGGGATACAGCTGGTCTGTCACAGATATTCCACAGGGGAGGAGAGGCCACCATTCTCTCCCAGGATATACGAGCCAAAATAAGGCGGCACCATGAAACACAAACATGGCGAACACTGACATTATTAAACCAATTTTACAAATAAGATGTTATTCATTACCAGGACATTTTCCCAGAAACAACCATCTTTTACTGGCATTAATGCCTGGAATTGCGGATCACCTGCCCCTGCAAACGTCATTCAGACAAGCAAAGGCAGACTAAGCTAACCTGCATGCATGTTTCTCAATGAACATTGACCAGAAGCTGCACTAAAGCAATAAATAGTGGCAACTTACCAAGTACCTAAAATGGTTTTGTTCTTGAGTAAAATTCAGTTCTGGTTAAGAGTAAATGAATAAAAAACAGACACTTCCTCTTCTCCACATGTGTCACCATAACTCCCACCAGTCAGTCAGAGGCCACCACTGAGGAATCTGGGAAACTACTCCTCCTCCTCCTCCGATGAACACAGCCACAAACAATCCACCTTGTGCAGAGGAGGAGATTTCTTTGGGGATTATAAAGGGGGATTTGAGACTCGGAGGAGGAGCTATTGTGCTCAGCGTCTTTGCTGTAATCTAGTGTTTGAACTGCAAGTGGCAGAGCAAGTGGCGGCGCAGACTGGTTGTGCTGGGAAAGTGGAAGCAGAGGAGTGCTGCCTCCACAGAGAAATAACAGCAAAAAAAAAAACACACTTTACTATCAGGGTAGAACAGATTAATATTAGCCAGCATATGCAAAACAATTTATTAATTATTCAATAATGGCGCTTTTTTTTAGTTAAATATTTTAATGCATGTATCCTTTTGACTTTAAAATGATTGCTGGGAGTATTCAATAATTCAATTCAAAGTTCAATAATAAACTTCTGAACTCAAAATACTTGTGGAAAGATCTACTTTTTTGTGCTTTAGCCACAGAATGACCTCTGACCCTCTAAGAACCTGGGGTTGGGGAGGGGGGGCAGTTCTTAAAATCTTGCGATCTTCATTTTAACCACTAGAGGACGCCAAATGACACGAGAGAGCAGAAAATAATTAATAACTTTCAGACAACGAGATAATTTAAAACATTTGAATAAATTATTAGTTGACACATTTAGTAATTTAGGTCTGTTATGTAACAGTGCATGTTTATGTATTCAACCACATTAATGAACTCACCCTAACAGTATTGTATGTAGCATAATGTAAAGATTTATGTTTTACTTGACCTTTGACCCATTTTGAATGCAGTCAAAGACTGATGCTTAATATTATCTTAGCATTATACAAAAACATATGAAAAAGATTTATTTTCAATGCCAATGCACTTGCTGTAAATGGAGACTGTTTGAATTTGGTACCGTCTCCTCCTGGTTCATGCTGGTTTCATCAAGCTTCGGACCTCTGGTAAGTCTGGTACCAACCCTGGTCTCAGCACACCGAGCATCACATTTCAACATAAACATGCTCATAATCACAGCTCTTCGTCATTGCGATCTACTCTGAAGTCACAGCACAGATGGGAATGTTTGTCCTGTTCTACATCTGTTGTTGGAGATAGCAGCCAGGCCGAGGGGGCGGAGGAGACAACTCCGCCATGGAGAAACTCCTCCACACGGAGGCTAGAACATCAATCGTGTATGTTTGAAAGGACTCGTGATTAAACGTCAGGCCTAAGCTTAGCCTGTTTGTCTGGATCTACTCAGTTCACTCAGAAAGTGTCGGAATGGTTTCCATTCATCATGTTAACGTGCAACAGGGAAACGAGGTTAAAAGCCGTAACACACAAATATAAAACAGCATTCATTTTCCATTTTAAGCAGAATTCTAACAGAATTTCCAGTTTTTAACTTTAAGAACTTTGAATCTCTGCCTTTAATCCTGGACTTTGGACTTCTAAATTAATTGCACTTGTTAGTTCTCACAAGTCTGACTTCATACGTTAACCTTTGACTTGAATTCTGCACTTGAATGTCAGAATCCAGACTTTGGCCTTGAAGTCATGACTTTCCCCCACATAACAGTGACACCAACTTCAACCTGTTGATAATCCACTGCCTCCACTCTCAGATTTCTGAGAACTCTGACCTCTACATCAGATAATTAATCTCTCAGCTTTGAGTTTGGCATCATTATTGTGGGTTAGATCTACTGTCCCGACAGTTCTGAGATGAGACTCATATCTTTCATCTAGGATCTGTTTACACCACAGCACAACTGTTGCTTTCAGAACTCTCGTGCATCCTCCGTTCCTTCCCAGCTGCTGTCAGACGGCTCTGGTGACCCATCCTGCTGATTCACCAGCGGCAGCAGCAGCAGCAGCATCAGCCCACCTCGCCCTGGCTGAGCTCCAAACATGTAAACCACAATAGAAAGTGCCAGCGTCATCACAGCTGGGCTTACCAGCCTGCATCCACCGAAGCCAAAACACACGCAGAATCAATATTCAGGGTGAAAATGTACAAGGTAAATATCAATGAGACAAAGAAAAAATCTCCTTTTTGCTCCTGCTTTGTCTTCGCTCCCACATGAGCAATTTAAGAGCATCTGCAGCCATGAAAATGGGAGATTCTGGTCAAAAATGACAGATAATGAGCCTCAAAAAATTGAATTTGGGGTCTCGTATCAATCAAATTTTGACTTTTTATGTGTTTGTTGAGGAACTCTTTCAATAATCTGCTTTTCTCTCAGAGCTTTGGCCATTTGTTAAAAGAAAGTTGAACTTTTTTTTTTTACTGAGCTGCTAATTTGAAACAAGAATTCACAACACCTGAAAAACAGACATGCTATTAAAACAGTTTTTCCACTTTGTGATGACAGGAAATGAAAGCATTTTAAATGTGACAATCTGTTCATAGATAACTTATCAAGAAAAAAGACTCTTGATGCCCTCAGACGTTCTATTTTTTATCTAAACCACTTCTTGCACTTGTTCTTGCACATTGCCATATTTATCATCTTATCTATACTAAAAGTTCCTCTTTTATATGACTTGGACATAAAAACAAGAACAGTTTGGGCATTGAAAACACCTGCTGTCTCATACTTATTTGCCTACAATCCTACCAGCCATTAAAGTCTTGAGCTGAGAGGAGAAGAAGTACCTGAGGGTGGAAAACTGTTTCTTTACCTTCTAAAATCCCAACATGTCCGGAGAGAGGAAAAACCCGCAGACAGGAGTGCCCCCTCGGCACTGAAAGCTCCTGGAAACAATGGGCTCTGCTGATAGCACAGTGTCAACTCACCTAGGCAACATGGACCATACCACTCTGCAAACAGGGGGGGTGGGGGTGTCTCCTGATCTGAAATGGCTGACAGCAACCCGTTAATCTCAGAGTGACTTTTTAAATTCCCTTTGTCAACGCAGCACTGACATTTGCACTCAGGTCAACAGCAGAAGCGGCAAACTGAAGAAAAAAGAAAGAAGAGCAGCAACTCTTTGGCCTCTCCTCGCGTTGACTCCAGCCAGCGTGCGAAGCTTAGCCCACGTCTGTGGCTTTGCAACCAGTAATTGGATTCAGGCCTTAAGACTCTGTTGCCATTAGCCAACAAGCATATAACTCTGGCAGGACAGGACACAAGCAGCACATGTAATAATAAGGTTTTTTGATTAACCATTTGATTTATTTGCAGATTTGTTTAGCGGTTTTTGGTGTCGTAGATATGAAACATCACCATACAGGAGTTCTCTGAGCCTTCCTAAAGTCTGGCTTGGATAACTTCATCTCACTCTGACATGTTTGATTCTCCCACCTCCCTCCTGCACATAGACGTGAGAATTTTTGACATTGAGGGGGTCAGTGTCACACCGGCTGATGGACAGGACTCCTTTCAGTGTTGTTATCTGCCCTCTAAAATAACTCGCCCGCCTGCACAATACCCGCTTTTGTTTTCCTCCCAGGGGCAAACAAGCAGAGAGAGGCCCACATGTAAGGCTGTCAGGCTGCATCTCCATCAGCAGACCCTCCCTCATATCAGAAATTAACTGACACTGAAGAAAAATATTTACGTTTTCAAGACAGGACGTGACAATTATCCTTTCTCGTCATCTTTTGCATCAAAATTGACGCTGAAAGCTGTTTTCTGTTTCAAAAATAGTACAATTTTCAGTGTTTTATCAGAGTCAAATCATACTTTACGCTAATCTCAGAACGCACTAAAGGGGACTTTTCTATGTCCAGGTACCTGCGGACCACCAAGGTCAGAGTCCTGTGAGAGCTCTTCACCAGAGAGATGGCCTCCTGACGGGAGCCGCTGAGAGGCACAGCGTTCACGCTCACCATTTCATCACCGGCTTGCAGACACACTGTCGCCGCCGCGCTGCCCTCCTCCACCTTTGCAAAAACACAGACATCACCGCCAAATCTTAGCTGCAAACCTGCTGCTGATGAAATGATTCTGTCAGTATGTACGCTGAGAAAAACAATTGGCTATTTTCTGCGTATTTCATCTTGTAATCTAAATTTTTCTACCACTACACTGCAGCCCGGTAGCCAGTAGGGATAAAACAGGTGTTTTTAGGTATTATTGAATGAAAAAAAAATGTTTTTCATGTCTGAAAAACTACAGAGAAAGAGGAGTTTGGAGTTTTAGGGGGCTGCTGAAAGATAAAACAAAACTTTACACTAATAAAAAATGCTGAAGCCCTGAGCGGAAGGGGAAAATGTGTTTCCTTGAATGCTGATGTAAAAAAGAACAGTTGAGCTGGATCCAAAACAAAAGTTGGGCCAATATGAGAATCTGCGCACTAATAGTTTCATGTGGTCAGAAACATGAGCCCTCAAATTAAATATTAACTCCAGCACAGCCTGTAACCTGAGACGGCAGCTCCATGTAGCTGCAGGTGAAATTACTGTTTATGTTGAGTCTAAAATATTGGGAGAACTGTAAGAAGAACCTTTTTACATCTTACACATCGGTGATATCATTAAAAGACCATGATAAACGTTCTCAACTGGCCATCATGGAGTCATTTTTGTGACGTATTGCATCGTGGGATGCTTTTCTGTGCTCCACCAAAAACAATCCAAGAATTTTTGGTACTGATGTGAAAGAATCCATCACCTTTGTGATGATCAGAGGCTCCCTGTGCTCAGCACCACCTCTCAGGGTGAAACCCCAGGGTGCGTTCCCCTGGAGCAGCACCTCCACCAGCTCTTCATCCTGCGAACCTGACGTGCTTCTGCGTCCCTCCAGCTCCCTCCACCACTTCATCCTTTCTGCTGGAACTCTCAGGTGGTCTCTGGGATCCACAGAGTCCATGACGCCTGCTGTCCAGCCATTAAAATTACTGCCACCTGAAAACTTAGAATACAGATGAAAAAAGTCAAAGAAGAGTTTTGTTCCACGACAATGTTGAATAGAAAACTTCAGATCAGATTCTGAACTGACATTTGCACAAAAATATTTTAACATCCAGCTATATTTTTCTGAGATGTTTTCGTCAAATTATTTTTCTGTATGAATATTGGAATTTTCTGTGGCTGATAAATAATCACTTTTAAATGTTATGGTTTAAATATTTGCTGATTCACGATGTATGTAAGAACACATAATCTAAACAAGCAGCAATTTAGCTAACGAGAACTTACTTTGGATGACAAGGCTAATTTCCGCACATAAAGCTCTCATCACCTGTCCCACACGGCTCCTAACAGACGGTGTTGTTTGTCGGTGTGCTCTCGAACAGTTTGTTGTTGTTGTTTTTAATGGTAATTAGACTTCATTTAACTCTCAAATTTGTTATTCTGTGAGGAATAGCAGACATCCTTTTCCAGTTCGACCCTTTAAAAGCTGCTTCTGTTGGCTTACTGACACCGCCATCTGGCTATTACCTTCAACACTTTATACTGTGTCAGCTCGCCCCCTGGTGGTAACATGAGGGTACAGTCAAACTCAGAGAGTTGTTTTCACATACCACACACACCACATTAACTTATTATTATTATTATTATTATATTTCTTGAATTCCTACATACAAATACAAATTTTTGCGCACACCATATAAATTACATACAATACCGCAGATTGCCGGTATTAGTATTTCTCTTACGTCTATTCTAGTACACTTCCTGTTACGTTTTTTTAAGGTAGTATTTAAATATATTATATAGCTGCAGAAAAATTAAATGGCGGAGCAGCTCTTAAAAACGATCATTTTCAAGTAAAAATTGACAGGTATCAAAACGAAAAGCAAACCGATTTTTATTAGAGCACCCTTTTTACCCTTATTTTGAAAGGCTTTTCCCGGTCGTCGCATGTTTTAAACGTCATCACTGTCCGCGTCCAAGAGCTGGACTGACTGTGGAGCACACGTGAGCTCGTTTAAACCTTTTTAATGGCGAGCGCCTTTTCCCAGCAACTCGAAGAGTTGTTGAACCCTTTGCCTAAATTTCAGGATCCAGAGGATGAAGATGACGAGGCCACTAAGGCCAAAGTCATAGAAATATTTAACGAGGACGACGACGAAGATGAAAATGTGGCCGCCCCTAGCGCTCTGCGGAAGAACATGTCTGCGCTGTTGGAGACGGACAGACGGTACGTGGGGAAAAAAGTCTCTCGGCAACAGCTGTTGATGGATGTTGAGGAATCAGCTGATAGTGATGATGATATTGACGAAGATGACGAGGAACAGGAAGACGAAGAGGACGGCACAGAACAGCTGTCAGATGAAGGAGGATACGAGGAGGCAGATGTTGAAAGCCATGAAAATGATTTAGAAGAGGATGATGAGATGATGGTCAGTGATGCTCCACTAAAGGGAGCGGACTTGATTTTTCCTCAAAAAGTCGACTTCCGCAAATTGACAGATGGGATGGATGGCCTGGGTGTGAGTGAAGATGACGATGACACCACTGGTGAAGAGACTGTCGACAGCGAAGAAGATGGTGCTTCTGATGGAAGTGAGGCAGAAGATGACGGTGAGGATGAGGGAGCCGTCTACACCTTTTCTCAAGATAAAGCAAATGAGGAGGTTGAGAAGGGGAAGGCGGTGAAAAATCAGCTGGCCCTCTGGGATCAAGTGCTCGAGGGCCGCATTAAAATCCAGAAAGCTCTGGTGACGGCCAACCAACTTCCACAGCCACAAACATTCCCAGAATTCAAGAGGAGGGGTGGAGCGAAGTTTGCAAGTGAGCTGAAGAACGCCCACAAAGCTTTGAAAGCTCTTCAAAGGTCTCTGCTGGAGCTACAAGATCAGCTGCTCTTCCAGAAGGATGAGACCCGTTCCATTGCTCTGGGGAAGACGGGAGTCCAGAGCGAAAGCCAGGAGATAAAAAGTGACGACAGTGAGGATGAAGAGGCCCTCAGGCAGGAGGCGGCTCTGCCGAAACGAAAACTGGAGATGGCAGAGTATCCGGACGTCATGGCCAAACGATTCGCTGCTTTCCAGCCTTACCAAAGCGCCACCTTGCAAAAGTGGCACGATAAAACGAGGCTGACTGCGGGTAAAAGCAGCAAGGGCTTTGGGGCGTTTGACAGAAACATCCTGACTCAGGTGGAGCAGGTGCTGATGGACAGCGACAGGCTGGTGCGCCGCACGCAGACCCAACGCTCCGAGTACAGAATCCTGGGGAAGAAAGAGGCTCCCACTCTCACCCCGGAGACCTTTACGGAGGGACAGGAAGCAGAACAGCAACTTAAAGCAAATGCACATTTAAAGGTTGTGGATGAGGACATTTTTGATGATGATGACTTCTACCACCAGCTGCTGAGGGAGTTGATCGAGCACAAGACGACCGCCGCTGACCCCAACGACCAGGTGGCCATGGGCCGACAGTGGCTCACCATACAGAAGCTGCGCAGCAAGATTAGGAAGAAGGTCGACACCAAAGCCAGCAAGGGGCGCAAGGTCAAGTTTCAAATCCACAATAAGCTGGTCAATTTTATGGCTCCTGTTGACCACAGCACGCTCAGTGACAAAGGACGCACTGAGCTGTACCGTGGCCTCTTTGGGCAGACGTCCACGGCCAGGGAGTGATGTGGACACACGACAGACACTTTTGAAATATACGCCTTCATACTTTGTCACATCATCATGACATGTTGTCGCTAACAAGTTTGTAATAAAAGTGTGCTTTAAAAAAGTAAAAAGTCAACGTTATTGTGTCATATGCTTCACCCTGACTTGGTTACCATCAGGCCTCAGCCAATTTACAGAAAATGGTGATTTAAAAATAATTGAAAACTGTAGTGTAGAATGTTATTTAGGTGTTGTTAATGTAATTCTGAATTCAACCATTTTAACAACATTTTTAATATATATATATAAATTTGGAGTACCTGTGGATCCAGGTGCAGCCACTGACTCCATTTACGACAGGAACAGACGGTAGAAACCGTCTTTTCTACTTCATCCGTCTCAGGTTTGTTGTTTTACCTGCAAAGAGGAAAAACCCGACAGCTGAACAACACCAGGGTCCGATCCAGAGAGCAGATTAAACAATCAGAGTGAAAACCTGAGCTCAGGGTTGCTACGCTACAGTCTTAAACACGGTCTCAAACACCTGTTAACAGCTGGTTTAATCACCTGAGTCAAACTTACCCCGAGTTCAGCTCGTGCTCGAGGATCGAAAAAGCCTTATCAATGGAACGCAGATAGCGTGATTCACCATGGCAACCTGTGGAGAGAAAAAAAAGCCTTGAAAGAAAACAATAGAAGGAATTTACTCCGAACTGAGAGCCTTTCCGCGATATGAGCATTGTGAGGGCTCAGAATGCTGGTATATAAATTATTGAGGGTGTAAATAAATCGGTAACGCTCACAGAGATTCTGATCGGGGCTTCATAAAACGCCCAGTTTTGTTTCTGTTACCATGGTAACCGACTCAGAGTTACGCTGAACGGGCTTTGTGAAAACGAAAAACCCAAATTTCCCTCATTTCTGGGAGAAGTATTCGCTAAACCCGCTTTCTGATGTGTAATTCAGGTTGTTGAAGTTCCATCAGAAATGCAAATCCAGCTTAAAACACAACCGAGTTGTTGACTGAGCAGGAAACACCCTGTTTAGATCATATTTGATATCAGAGCTAAATGTTCCAGATGCCTTTTCTCTTAATTATCAGGAAACATTTTTCTCTCAGTGTAGGAGGAAAAAACGATGCAGTCCTCAAGTTTTAACTGATTCCCACCAAGCATGCAGAGGTGTGTATGTCCGTGCATGTACTTGAGGGAAGTCCTACCACATTCTGGATTTGCTCTGCCATTGTTGCATTTAAACATGCATTGACTCACTCAGTGGGTTTTGATTTAATGTACAAACCTTAATATATCAGTAAAGTTTAAAAATGCAAAAAAGCAGCACATTTTCACCTGTCATATATACTGTAGTTGTCTTTCCCCCCTACATCAGCTAATGAAATACCTTTTCTATAAAAATAGATGTGTTTGTCCCTACATGACCCACATCAACATGGGTGCTCTGAGGCCTCCCTCCTGCTCTGACTGGTTTGTCTGTTGGCTGAGCATCAGAAACCCAACTCTAAAACTCTGAGCTTTTGTTTCAGGTGACACCGCCTCTCGCTCCACCTGTGCTGAGGTGTGAGTCAGGAATTCTGAGGGTGAATATTGTCCCAGAAGTCTGTCTGTCTCCTGACAGAAGCCACACTCATCCGCTGCACTTCACTTCCTGTAAGTAGATTTGTTTAAAATTTTTAGAAAATTTGGTGGAAGCTGATATCTAGTTTAGAGTCAGCACAATTCCTGTGGAACAGTTATGGTACGTCAGTCATTTAATTCAAC
>BJFM01002311.1:108711-126223 GCA_016586285.1 Arothron firmamentum | reverse complement strand
TGATTGCAAAAAGTTTCTTTATAACTTCAATATGTCATGTGGAACATTTCCATTTCCATGTCCTACTAATTCTAATAAGAGAGAGCATAGAAAGAAAGATTTACATTTCCTGACTTTTCTTTTTAATATTATTCTTATTTCTGTGCAAGTCAAACTGGTTTAACAACTGTCAGTTAATGAGGAGCCTCCCCCTTTTTATCAGAACGAAAACATCGACTCTCAAGACAAGTGAGCATGTTTGGCCCAGGTATGAAAAAAAAGTCCAAAACCAAAAGAAACTGTTGTCTTTTTGATGGAACGTTCGGCCCCAAACATTTGAGTACATGAAACATTTTTCTTCATACTGGTTCTCCAACAGACAAACCTGAAAACGACGACAACGACCGGGATCCCAATAAGAGCGACCGCGGCCCCCGCAAACATGACGATGGTGGAGAGCACCATGGGAAACACAGGGACCGCGGTGACTGTGACGATGATCACGGGGGCCACCACGGCCATGATGATGATGGTGATCACCGCAGGGGGCCCAGCCCTGACCAGGACCACAGGCCTCAGCGGTGTGGAGATAGTCCTGCTGATGACTCTAGTGGCAGCACTGAAGATGATGGGCAGGGTGGCCGGCGTAAAAAGCACAAGCACAAGCGTGGATCAGGGCAAGGCGGACGTGGACAAGGACGTCGAGGTGGAAACAGAGGTGGAGGTGAATTCGGATTTGGACAGGGAGGTGGAGGTGGACAGGGAGGTGGAGGTGGACACCGGTAGAAAGGTAAACAAACAATCAAATGGCCTCTCAAATGCATTTTTGTATGTCTAATTTTTTTGTCTAATTGTTCTTCCAGCCTGACCAGCTGACCTACAACCAGAGGAAAAAAGAAATCCTCCTTTAAAAAACCCAATAAACTCTACTGAAAGATGGAAGTCTACTGTGTTGTTGCTCTTGGTGAACCCACACTGGGCCAAATGAAAGTTAGAAACAGTCACAGTGTCATCAAATAACTTTTGATTTAACTACTTTCAGGAAAGAAAGTTCTGTTCTACACAAGCTCAGATCTGCTTGTCACTGCTAAATAATCTGAGCACTTATATGAAAGAAGTTTAAAAGAATGCACATCATGATATGAACACATACTGGATTGTGTAGTTTTGTTTATAGCTACAGAAAAATTCTAAAAGAAAATATTTTTGTTCATGTTGTATTCATATTTAACAATGATATATCCATGATATGATGCAAAATATTATCTGCAGTATCTGAAAGTCAATCTAGAAAAACCTAAATATATAATTCATAATATTAGCTTTAATTTAGAAATAAAACATCTAAGATATGTTGGAATTCCCTTCAGACATTCTTCAATGATATCTGAGCAACAGCGAATTCTGAAGTGCCTGGTCAATAAAATATGACCCTCAGTGGGAGGAGGACGGTCTGAGGATAATATTTTAGCCCTGCAGGTGCACCATTCTGACCTCCAGGGCTCTCCAGGGAACTAACTTCTCCCCCAGGGTTGTTTTCCTTATTGGCGCTGCCAGGAGGAGAGTTAATAAGCTCGTCAACAGATATAGAATAGAATAGAATAGAATAGAATAGAATAGAATAGAATAGAATAGAATAGAATAGAATGATTTTATTGTCATTGTGTGGTACAATGAAATTGTGGTGCAGCTCCGGTTCAACAGTGCAGCAAGTTATAAATACGGTATAAACATATTCACAAAATTAAAACCTATTCACAGTATAAACTCAATCTAAAGTATAAACCCTATCTAGAGTATAAAGCCTGTCTGCAGTATAAAGCCTGTCTGCAGTACGGGCCTGTAGTGTAGAGCCCAAGTCGCTGTAAAGCTCAAAACAGTCGTGCAAATTGGCAAACAGTCAGTGCAAAATAGCAACATCAGGGGTTAAGACTGTGTTGTGTCACAACATTCTGCAAAGTCAGCAAACGGATACTTGACGATCTGTTCCCACACACACACACACACACACACACACAGATCCAGTTTTCTTCTGTGTAATCAACCAAACTTATAAGTCAATGTTGCGCTTGTCGCACCTCATCGGTCAACAGAATGATTGACTCCTGGCTGCACAGGTGCTTGACACCTGTAGTTTCTCACTCCGTGTTCAGTGTTGTGACTGAAATGAACCATGGAAAGGCTGAAACATACGAAGCACAAAGTTTCAGTTTCTTTGTTTATTCTTTCAAATACACATCAATTAAAAAGTCACCTTAAATTATTTTGAGCTTTAAAATGGACATTGCGACATCTAGTGGCAGCAAGACTGAACTGTTTTACATTTAAAGGTCACGAACATTTTTATTTATTTACTTGTCTATCTATAACCTTTGGTATACAAGTCAAAAATAAAAGATAATTTTAACTAAAGCAGGTTCTAGGTTCGGCTTTCGCACTAAACATAAAAACTCAGATTGTGTATTCATGCTCTAAGTCAATAAAAGGAAACTCTGCATACTTAATTTCTTTCTCCCAGCAGAGCAGAAGAGCCTGGGAGATGATTTCTTCTGACATTTTCTGGGCAAAATCCAGCATTGGTTTACAAACAGTGTTCAGATCCACGGGGGAATCGTGCTTGGAGCAGCCAGTCGTCTCCTTCACGCTCAGCAGTGTTTTTGATTCTTCTTGTCCTTGTGTGTTTATGGGAGCCTCCCTCCGTCTGTGTGTGCAGGCCCAGGACAAACATCTTGACTCGTGAGTTCCCATTTCAGCTGGATGCCAGAGGAGTTTTTAACAGGATACACGTTCCATGACAGCTGGAAAACAGAAACAAATGCACTTTCAGTCTGATTCACCCCAAATAATACTCTGCCAGAAGCGTTTGTTTAACCCACAACAGCCAAATCGACTACATCTTGTTTGGAAAGTCACCATTTCAGTTCATCTTTCAAACCAGAAGAGTTCAGTTTGGTGTAAGTAAATATAAATAAAGAGTAACCTGGAGTTGACCTGTTTTGGAGTCTGTGCTTCCTCTGTGGACACTCGCGTTAATTTAAGGTTTCCACAACCTTCAAAGCTGCAGATAAACAGGCCGCTGAACCAGTTTGCTGGTGCTGCTGGTTGGTGGGAGGAGCAGGTCAGGTCCACAAACAACGGTGTGTTCCCTTATCTTCAGCATTTACAGCAGTTTCAGGAGGGATTGGCCAAACGAATTTACAGCAGTGAATTAATGACAAACACATCCAGTTGCGAACGAAGATGATAAATGATCTTAGTAAAAATATGCATTTTAATGTAGAATGTGTGGAGAACAGATTTGGAGTGATAATGGATCACATAGGCGGCTTCTGACCCACAAACCAACTTTTCAAAGTGTGCTGCTTCATGTTGTGGTAAATTCATGGCTGGAGTTTCGCTGCTAATTTCGTGGTATTTCTGCACAATGACAATAAAACCTGGTTCTGATGCATCACAGTATCCTCCAGGGATGAAGAATTAGTTAAAGATGCTGTCTATCTTATCAAATAAGTGACGTTCACTCACTATTCATCTATCATAATACTTGAAATCTGCCAAATGTACATCCGCAGCTGTCCGCTGAGTTCTATTTTTTGCATAATGAGTAAAATATCTTGGAGTCATTATCACTTTAAATGTCCCTCTGCTTAAAAAAGATCCTCCTATATCAGCCTTTAATAAATTCCTGAGCTCTGGGGACGGACCCAGACAGCGTGATTACGCAGCGTCACAGCGCTGAGCTCCTCTCCAGGATGCTGGTCTTTCTCGTGCTGAGCGTCGTCTCTGCAGGGTTTTCAATGGAGATGAACCAGACCTCCAGGCTGCTGGCGGAGAGCGGGGAGCAGTGCTCGGCCTGCGACTTCCGGGAGCACAGCAAGCAGATGAGGCTCCACAGTATCAAGTCCCAGATCCTCAGCATACTTAGACTGGAAAAGGCTCCCAACATCAGCCGAGACATGATCCGCCAGCTGCTGCCCAAAGCGCCTCCGCTCACGCAGCTCCTGGACCAGTACGATCCACGGGTGGAGAACGAGGACCACGCCACCACGGAAACCATCATTACCATGGCCACCAAGCGTAATTAAACCCTTTTTCCCCCTCTTTACACCATTTCTTTTTAATTTCATTGGATTTACTATGTTAAACTCGGTCTGAACTGCTGTGCGTAAACTCCGAACCGTGCGTAAATCCTATGCGTAAAGTTTGTTTTGGAGACGTTTGCTTTCTTAATTAATTATGTCGAATTCCTTTAGTAAAAAAAAAAAACGAATATAATTTTATAGTTTTTCATATTATATAGTTGAAAACATTTACTTTTGACTTCTTTTTTTTTCCAAATCAAAACGTGCTTTTGCTGTAAAGGAAACCTGCCAATTTCTCCATTTTCCTGGCCTCTTAGTGACGTTATTACTTATTCTGTTCATTTTTCTGTCCTTGCACTGTCACCACTGCCTGCAGTCCAGGTTGTGGGTTCTTCCCTGCTTTGTTAGAGCTTCCAGCTCTTTCTCACAGTTTGATCTCTCCCTCTCACATTTCTCTGATGAGGTTGAGATCAGCTGACTGAGTCTTTACCTGTCTGCTTTCGCTAATCATCATCATCAACATCATCCATCCTGTCAGCTCTAGAGCATTCTTGGGAATGTGAGTGGACTGCATAGCTCTGTATTTTCTCTTCTCTGCCTCTGCCAGCAGTCACATCATCAGTAAACAGCAGGCACATGTCCATGTCATGTTCTTCAGCTCCACCTTCCCTTCTCATGATTCAATGTTCTGATTCCGGGCCTGCAGGCTCTTTAGATATAGACAAATCATAAACTGACCTGTGAACTGTGAACTCATCAATTTGTTTTAAAAGAAACAAGCTTAATTTGTGAGTTGGCACATAACTGGAAAGAAAAGCCACAGTTTTTCAATATTTGAAAAAAGTTGTCCAGATAATACCACCGCTAATGTGGTTGTGACTGTTCCTGTTAAGATTTGTGATATTAAAGTCTGAAATCTACATGAAATAAGATCAATTCACACTTTACTGACTGCTTCCAGCGAATCCCATCACCCAGGACGAGTTGTCCTCCTGCTGCCTGTTTAGCCTCAGTCCAAAGATCCAGCCCAAGAACATCCTGCGTGCTCTGCTGTGGGTTCACCTGCGGCCAGCTGACATGATCACCAACGTTTTTCTACAGATTTCCCGCCTCAAACCTGGAAAGGAGGGAAACAACACCAGGGTCAGGGTCAGATCCCTTAAGATCGACACAGATACTGCCGGTGCTGGCTCCTGGCAGAGCGTGGACATCAAGTCTTTGCTTCAAGCTTGGTTGCGTCAGCCAGAAACCAACTATGGCATTGAGATCAACGCCTTCGATTCCAAGGGAGAAGATTTGGCTGTCACCTCGCCAGAGCCTGGAGAAGAAGGATTGGTGAGGCAAATGAAAGACGGCGCAAGCTATGAATCCAGGCTAATGTCCTGCAGCAGCTAAGTTGGTTTGCTGCTCTTTTTATCCCTTTACAGCAACCATTCATCGAAGTGAAAATCCTCAACAGCCCAAAGAGATCTCGCCGCGACTCGGGCCTCAACTGCGATGAGGAATCTGCAGAAACGCGCTGCTGTCGATACCCGCTCACAGTTGACTTTGAGGAGTTCGGATGGGACTGGATCATTGCGCCCAAGCGCTACCGCGCCAACTATTGTTCAGGGGAGTGTGAGTTCCTGCACCTGCAGCAGTACCCACATGCACACCTGGTAAACAAGGCCAATCCGAGGGGTACGGCGGGGCCCTGCTGCACGCCCACCAAGATGTCGCCCATCAACATGCTGTACTTCAACCGCAAGGAGCAGATCATCTATGGAAAGATCCCATCTATGGTGGTGGACCACTGTGGCTGCTCCTGAAGAAACCCTGCAGGACACTGAAACGTTCAACCACAGTGAGAAAAAGAAATCACAATTTGTCAAAAACAAAAAAAAACAACAACAACAGAAGCTGACAAAAAACAAAAAAAAACCAAAACAGAAATTCACGCTCATTTGTTTCCTATAATTATCTGATAATAACTTGACTAAAGGCTGCTTTCAGCCCTGTAAAACCAGGTCCCGGATTGAGCTTTGACCAGAACATTCTCTGCAGGGCATCTTCAGTGTGGGCCTTTATTTTAAAAAACATGAACTTGCTGACTCTGCTCTGCCCTTCCCCGTCCCCATCCTTGTTTGCAAACTCCTCGCTGTGATCTGTTCTCAACAGCATTTTGTGAGAGATGCTTTCTTGTTGCAGGTGCGTTCTGATTTTAATAGAAATATAATTTCCTGGTTCTTTCAATGGCGTGCCGTAAAGAGGCAGTTGAATGCTGGTGGCTGACCTGACTTTTCTCATAGAAACGTGACTTTTGAGCCACACCGAGGCCTCATTTTTTTATGTTTGAGTCACATGTTCGGTTCAGTTCAATCCCTCAATGTCCCACACATGAGAGACCTAGATGAGCTTCGGTTCTACTGCGTCCGGCTCTGTCAGACAGTACAGATTCAGCCAGCAGAATCACAACACAACAGGTTCTGGTGGGCGGGTGGTGCTTTTTCCAGTCTTTAAGCAAACCAAGAGACAATCTACCACTGCCTTTACATCTTAGTTACATCAGTCATTTTTTTAAGTGAGAACAGAATGTTAAATTGATTTTCACACATTTTAAAGTCTTAATTTTAATCTCTTTTGAATAAATAAAATCCTGTTTCACCTCGGTAACAGAGTGGGAATCAGTCGTGTTTTGTGTCACGCCTGATGTGGCTGACGACAGCGATGTCACCAGGAAGTACATTTTTAAGGTTGGATGAGCAGCTAAAGTGAGATTTGAAGGAACGCTGAGTTTGACTTTAGTACCAATCCTGGAAAAGAGAATTTGTCAAGGGCAACAATTATTAGTTTTAAAGAATGCTTTGTTGACTATACAATATTCTTCCTAGATTTTCATCAGTCATTTGCAACATGAGGACAGGAACTGTGATCTCAGTGGGAGGGTCGATCTCAGTTTGACGCTGTGTGCAGATGTGCTCACTGTTGGGGGCTTCTGACCCAAAAGTTATGCTGCTGGCAACAGAATGTCCAGCAGTGATTGACTCACATTTTTGCTTTCTGCAGAGATTGTCGAGCCCTTTTTATTGTTTATTACACTGTCATCTTTTCAGAAGCTCTTGCAGATGAATCCTCTAAACTTGTTGATTGGTGATGAAAACCTCTTGCATTGTGTCTGAGATATTATCATCCATTTTTAGCAGAAAATTGTTGCATGTTTTCCACAAAATCTTCTTAAAAATGTCCATAAAACTAGAGATCTTACCGATGCTGATGAACACACACAGACAGTATATTTTCAACACAATGAAACACGAACACTTCTGGGTCATGAAGTAAAACAGGTAAGTATGTTATTTTGCCACAAGGTGGCGCCAACGCTGTTGAACATCTGAGCGCCTGACTAGTACCCGGTTTTTACTCTGATATTGTGTATTTTGTAGCTTTTTTTTTTTTTTTTTTGAAGAAATAATCACAAACTCACAATTGATACTTTTATGAAGATAGTAAAACTGTGAGAGACAGAATTGTTACATTTCCTCACGTACTGGCAAAAAGATAAACTTAGAGGAATTTGTCAGTGGTAACGTTTTGTTTCGTTTTGTTGTTGTTGTTGTTGTTGTTGTTGTTGTTGTTGTTGTTGTTGTTATTATTATTATTATTATTATTATTATTATTATTATTATTATTATTATGTTGGTGACGAAATCAAAAATCCAAAACTGGTATCTAACATACGTGTAAAATCAAGGTGTTATTCCAAATTTCTTACTATGAATTAAAGTGTTATTGTTAAAGAGATGATTGGGAAATTACATTTTTTACTTAATAAAGGGTAAAAACAGGATTAGTCAAGAGTGCAGCGTGTCATAACTTAAGTTTCAGATTCAGGAGTAAGGAAATTTACTTTCGCTTTCTTTGAAAACACGTGATAATTCTTAACCGTTGTCGTCATCGACTGTCCTCCCCTAAAGAGCTCTGCATTATTAGGCTTTTATGCCTCTTATGTCACTTTGGCGATAATTTAACAACGTTATTATATATTTTAAAATATAATATATGATTTTTTTTAATATAACATCCCCATCAGCTTGAAAACCGTCAGTAGAGAAACGGAGTATTATTGTTTATCTGGGTATGCCAGCGAATTGATGGAACAGCCGGCGTTCACCAATCTGATTGGCTGTTCTAGACATGGGGCGGGCACATATTGCCAAACTTAATCCCGATTGGATGAATCTTTTTCCTGCAGTTGTCGCAAATGCTGCAGGCAGGAGTCGAGACAAGAGCTTCCCAAGAAGCTGCACGATTTAGGGATAGAAGTTGCATTTTTGTCGGAGATTCTTCGTCTTCGTAAAATCAAAGGTAAGCTATACCTGTTGATGCCTCCCGCAAAGACAAAATGGAGTCGGTTGTTCATTTTCATATATTGTGATGGCCTTGAACCTACGTTGTAAAAGTTAGCACTGTACTTCTTGATGAATACAAAAATGTCACTAATTTTTCTAATTTACACTATTAGCTGTGATATCAGAATGTAAGATATGCAACTGCTCAGCAAATGAAGTTATAGTCACACAGTGGATGAAATCAGTACTGACCTGTTCTGCAAAGCAAGATTTATAAATGTATTTTAAGAATTAAGAACGGTTAAAAGTGAAACCTTGTTTCACCAGAAGATGTCACAGTGGGGTCAGCTCCAAATGCTGGACTGTAAGTACCTGGAGCAGGTGGACCAGCTGTACGACGACACGTTCCCCATGGACATCCGTCAGTACCTGAGCAGGTGGATCGAGAGCATCGACTGGTAAGAACACAGCAAAGTACGGTATCTACTGTAGGTCTTTTGTGCATCTTATTGGCTGCTAATGTTGTCGTGTTGCAGGGAAACGGTGGCAATGCAGGACTCTCTGGCTCGGGTTCGTTTCCACGACCTCCTGGCCCAGTTGGATGACCAACACAGTCGTTTTGCGCTGGAGAACAAGTTCCTGCTCCAGCACAACATCCGAAAGATCAAGAGAAACCTGCAGGTGAGAAGGCAAATGGTGTTTTTTCTGATCTGTCTCTTCTGTGGCATTGCATTCTGCTGCAGCTACAGTATTTTGGACGGTTAGAGTGGATGTCTCTGCAGGATCGGTTCCAGGAGGACCCGGTACACATGGCCATGATCATATCCAGGAACCTGAAGGAGGAACAGAGGATCTTGGACACAGCAAAGAGCACTGAGGTGAAACCTGCAGCCCAGCATTACATGTCTTATTTATCACATATCTGCAGAATATGAGGGAAAAATGAGCACTGGAACACATTTTTAGTGAAGGCTTGTCTTTGCAGCAGGAGGGTGTGGGGGTGTCATCAACCATGGTGGTGGAGAAACAAAAGCTGGACACCAAAGTGAAAGAGATGAAAGACAAAGTTCTGGTAGATCTGCTTCTTCAGCTGTGCTGCTTGAGTGTCATTGATGCACCCAAATCAGCCCAAACTCCTCTTTCTCAGATGGCAGATCAGTCCATTAAGAACCTGGAGGACCAGCAGGATGAGTATGACTTCAAGATCAACACGCTGAAGAACAGAGGTGAGTAGGAGACCCTGTCAGACAGGAAAACACGCCCGGCAGTAAAGCTGCATCCATGTTTTTGTAGAGAATGAAATGAACGGCATGACAGCAAAGGACCTGGAGAAAGAGAAGCTAACGGTTAACAGGATGTGTTTGGAGCTGAAAGCCAAACGACAGGTGAGCAGAACGAGACGAGGAGACGGAGGAAGTCGACGCAGTTAAAGACCACACATGCGCTCCGGTTAAAAAGAAATAGAAAAGTCCCAGTGATTAAATCTCCTCCGAAGGTTCCTGACCAAGTTCAGCCTCTCCAGCGGTAGCGTTTGTCCTGTGCTCGGTGGAGCTGATCTGGTGTCCTCTCCTGTCTGCTAGGACGTGGTGCTCCAGCTGACAGAACTCCTAAACATCATTCAGACCTTACTGGTGGACCTGATCTCTGAGGAGCTGCCGGAGTGGAAGCAACGGCAGCAGATCGCCTGCATCGGCGGCCCGCCCAACGCCTGCGTGGACCAGCTGCAGAACTGGTGAGACACCCTGAGATGACGGAGATGTTGGGCCGCCCGCTGCCTTCGTCCTGACCGGTCCGCCTCTGGCAGGTTCACCGCAGTGGCGGAGAGTCTGCAGCAGGTCCGCCAGCACCTGAAGAAGCTGCAGGAGCTGGAACAGAAGTTAACCTACGACTCTGACCCCATCACACAGAAGAAGGCCGTCCTGGAAGCACGAGCCCTGGAGCTCCTCAAAAACATCCTCTCCAGGCGAGGAAGAAACGTCTTCACCGGCTCGCTCGCTCCGGCTCTGCCTGTGAAAACTCCTCTTTGCCTGTGCTGATTGTGTGTGTGTGTGTGTGTGTGTGTGTGTTTGTGCAGCTCCCTGGTTGTGGAGAGGCAACCATGCATGCCCACCCACCCACACAGACCCATGGTGCTGAAAACAGGTGTCCAGTTCACAGTGAAACTCCGGTGAGACCATTTCCAGAAACCTGTCAGTGTGTCACCTGAATGAAAAGAGTGAAAAAAAAAAAAAAGGAGCTGCTGTGAATCAGCTTCCTGTTTCAGTGGAATCTTGATTTGGGTTTCAGGTTCCTGGTGAAGCTGCAGGAGTTCAACTATCAGCTGAAAGTCAAGGCTCTGTTTGATAAGTAAGGCGGAATTGAAAGTTGACTTCTGAAACGTGTGTTTGGGTGTGCTCATAAAGGTCATCTGCTCTTCTGCAGAGATGTTACAGAGAAGAAAGGGTACGTCTCTGAAGCAGCTGCAGCAGCAACCTGATGCTAACTGATAAATGATCGTCACGCAGCCTCCTTGATCTTGATCTTGATCTTGATCTTGATCTTGTCGTTTGCTGACGTTGTCAGGTTTCGCAAGTTTAACATTTTGGGCACAAACACAAAGGTCATGAACATGGAGGAGTCCAACGGCAGCCTGGCAGCAGAATTCCGACATCTGGTGATTCTTTAAGTCAAATTTTGATTCTGAAACCTGAACATTTCGTTTAATAAAGCCTGTAGCGGGCTTTGTTAAAAACCATCACTCTTCTCACAGCAACTTAAAGAGCAGAAAGTCGCCGGGAACCGAACAAATGAGGTAATTAATCTGCACAGCAGGAGAGAAAGTCGAGCTAACGCAGGATTTGTGAGAGCTGAGAGCAACTTTGTGCACGCAGGGGCCCCTGATTGTCACCGAGGAGCTTCACTCGCTCAGCTTCGAGTCTGAGCTCCACCTCAACCAGTCTGGGCTCAGCATCAAGCTGGAGGTACGACGACGACGACAACATCCAAACAAGTAACCTACACCACCCGGTGTTGACCGGCCGTAGCCAGCGATGCTGCAGCTGTGCAGAGAAGCTTTCAATCAGAGCTAATCGTTAGCATGATGCTCTCACTCGTATACCCAAACGCTTATTTATTTTGTAATTGTGTTTTTTTTTGTTATGACAGATGTATTTTTGTTGTTTCCATGTCTGTTGTGGTTGTTTCAGGCCATCTCCCTGCCTGTTATTGTCATCTCTAATGTCTGTCAGCTGCCCAGTGCCTGGGCCTCCACCCTCTGGTACAATATGTTGACAACTGAGCCCAAGGTGAACACACACACACACACACACACACACACACACACACACACACACACCCTGTGAAACTGCGGCCCCCACGAGCGTGTTTTTAATGTTAACGCTCTTTCCTGTTTGTTCTCTCCTCCTCCTCAGAACCTGAAGTTCTTCATCAACCCCCCGCAGGCAAAGTGGTCTCAGCTGTCCCAGGTTCTCAGCTGGCAGTTCTCCTCCATCACCAACCGAGGCCTGAACCAGGAGCAGCTCAACATGCTCGCCGACAAGCTGCTCGGTAAAAAAAAAAAGAAAGAATAAGCGAAACCTTCCCGTGTGGTAGCTGTGGAATTAAAGCAGGTGGTTCATCACAGGAGCCAAAGCCCAGAGGAACCCTGAGGGACTCATCCCCTGGACCAAGTTCTGCAAAGTAAGCCAGTGATTTGCAATAAAGTGTGTAACCACATGAGGTTAAATACCTTTGTTATCGGATCCTAAAGCAGAGTGCCAACGAGAAGGCGTTCCCCTTCTGGCTGTGGATCGAGGGAATCCTGGACGTGATTAAGAGACACCTGCTGTCCCTCTGGAACGATGGGTGCGTGAGCACCCGCAGGTGGATTTTTGCGTTTTGCTTTTCAAATGTAATTTCTTGTTTTCCTCCGCGTGAAGTTCCATCATGGGCTTCATCAGTAAGGAGAGGGAGAAGGCTCTGCTCAGCGACAAGTGCCCCGGGACCTTCCTGCTGAGGTTCAGCGAGAGCAGCAAAGAGGGGGCCATCACCTTCACCTGGGTAGAACACGACATCCACTGTGAGTGGAGCGGGTCCCACAACCCTGTGGGACGCCGGGACGCGCTGACATTTTGTTCAGTCTACTCAAAAAGAAAAATTGTTAAATTTAAAATGTGTGCCATGCCACTCACCGAGCGCAGACAAGCCGGTCTTCCACTCGGTGGAGCCCTACACCAAGAAGGAGCTGTCGGCCGTCTCCTTGGCCGACATCATTCGCACCTACAAGGTGATGGCGGCCGAGAACATCCCCGAGAACCCGCTGCGCTTCCTTTACCCCGACATCCCTAAAGACAAGGCCTTTGGGAAGTACTACCCCAAACCTTCAGAGCGTGAGTGTCGCCGCGGGCGTCTGTCGATGCAGGAAACGTGCACGCGTTCATGTTGACCACTGTGCTTTCAGCTCTGGAACTGATGGACGTGGAGAACTCGGAAAGCTCGGGCTACATCAAAACGGAGCTCATATCCGTTTCAGAAGTGTAAGAGTGTTGGTTTTAGACCCAAATCAGGTGTGTTGAGCTCACCTGAACAGCACTGCTGTCCCGTTGCTGCAGACACCCGTCCAAACTCCAGGACAACATGATGCCGATGTCTCCTGATGACTACAACGCTCTGAGGCAGCTGGTCACCCCCGGCGACATGGCTGCTGTGGTGAGCGCTGATGCAAACCGTTACACCTGCTAACAGCTGAATCTCCATTCCAACCATCAAATCCAGATGTTTCACGCCAGCCTTTGTTGCTTTTCTCGCTCTGCTTCCAGGACGACAATGTGATTGGTGGATTTGAAGCCTTTGATGTTCAGGTAGATGCAGATCAAAGCTCTACTCTGAATTAGTGTCACTAACCTGCTCTGCTTGACCTTTTCACTCTGGGGAAAAATTAATATTAATATTTTTTAATTCTTGCACTTTTGATTCGTCTTATTTTGAGAGCGTAGGGAAAGATCATGGAGGTGAACTCTACATTCCATCACAGATCACAGATTCAGTTGGCTACTCTAAATATAAAAGACGCCAGCCATTCGGGTCCACCTTAGCCCTGGTTCCTGACACCTCCTCCACCTCTTTAATTAGAACTTTACCCTAAACCTGGTGTTAATTCTCATGGTGTTTGTCAGGACTCATCTGGTATCGTTTCCACTTCGTTAACATACTTCTCTTACTGTCATTTGTCTTCTTTCCAGATGAATGAATAATCAGAAGAAAACTAAAGACCCAAGATTTTTTCTTGTTAAACCCAACAATTTATGTAAATACTACATATTCATACTGTGAAGCCAGCTGTTAATCATCAATAAAACTTTAAATCTACCGGCTCCTCCTCTGTCTCCTGGGGGCTGGGGGAGGCCTCCACCCCCTCCACTCACATAAAGTCCTACAAACAAACTAAACCAAGTAGGTTTTTCAAACTTTTATTAAAGGTTTAATCTGTGAATAAATATTTGGCTGCTACACTCAGCATAAACACAGGTGAATAAAGGAAACGACAGCGGTTACATTCAGAGTACTTGAGCGGGTCAGATGGGCTGACCGAGCAGGGCTGCAGGTCAGGATCGTTTCATCCTACAATCAAAGCTTTTCTATTGCTCATCGCTGCTTCACGTTGCGAATTTGTGCTTTTTGTCAGTCAAGTATAATTAATTTGGAAGTGATCCTGACCTGAGGGATAAGCGTTCCCACCCTTCAGGAGCATATTTGGATCCTGTGGATATCTGCTGACACTAACTCCACAAACACAGAACTGAATGCAGAGGAAAGAAATATGCTAGTTTTACTCTGCACAGTTAAGAACAAAACAGCTCCTGCAGGTGAGTTCACTGACTCACTGACCTTCATCTTCACCTTGATCAGACGGCCTGGAGTGATGCTTCCTCAGGCTGTGACTGGTGCATGCTGGGCCGCAAGCTGGCGCTCCAAAACAACCAGGAAGCAAACTAAACTTTGGCTGACTTGATAACATTAGTTTTGTTGCACATTATTCAAATAAATATCAGACAATCCAGAATCACGATTAAAAAAACCCAAAAAACTTGTGGGGTTAAAAAAAAAAGCTTTGAGCTCATGTTTACCTTTTCAGGCTGAATATTTAACACTTAAAATAAATATAAATATTCATCTAAACTGTGACAAAATGACCTCACTAGTGATTCACGCAAACTGAGAACTTTGTTCCGTTAGAGTTGATTGACGACTTCATTTATACATCAGCATGTTTACGCTTAATAACCCTTATCGCACACACACGCACACGCACACACACAATGTACAGCTTACCGTAAAGACAAATAAACACCCACATACATACAAATTAGTGGTTGGGGGAAGATACATTCCACCAAAAGTAAAAGCATCCTGTCATGTGGCTGCCACAGCTGAATTTACCCAGAATTCACCTGCCAGCCTGTTGCAACCTACAAAGCTACAAATCTGATGAAGTGCAGAAAGACAAACTGAAAGAACGAACATCTATAAAGTTCAAAACACCTACAAACACAACACCGAGTTTTTAAATCAGGTGGACGGTGGCTGCTCTGTCCTAACCAGGGCTGGAGAGTTTGTTCAGGGTCTGATCACAGCATACCGTCCAGGTTCTTCTCTGCGCTCTGCTGGTCGGTGGCCGGGCCCTGCGGGCTGTACTTGGTGTGGTAGTCCTGGAGTATGGTCACCACGTCGTGGTGTCCGAAGTGAACCGCTTCGTCCATGGGAGTGTTTCCCCACCTACATCAGAGCGAAAGGTCAGCGGGGGCTTCCAGGACCTGCAAATTCTTCACGACCACAACGAGACGTGTTGGGTTCCAGGATGTTACCTGTCTCTGGGGACTGGGTTGACCTTACAGGCCTCCAGAAGGAAACGAACCACCTCAGCATGTCCTGAAACACACACACACAGAGTCAGCATCGCACTCAAAATGGTCCCCAGTCTCTTTACACCCTTGAGTTTAGTTAGAGCGAAGTGCACGGTGCACGGAGCACGGAGCACCTGGGCCAGCCAGGAAGTGGTGCTCCCCTGAATGTGCCCCAGATTGCTTTTACCTTCAGCAGCAGCCACGTGCAGGGCCGTCCTCGAGTCGTAGTCCCTCTGCTCCATGTCCATGGATGACAACGCAAACCTGGATGACATTAAAATTAAATATTATTAAACATATAACGATCAAGCTGTTGCTTAGCAGAAGGCAACAGTAAAAAGAGACATTGTTAGAATGAACACTGAAGGATGCAGTCACCTCCTCAGGGCAGAGACGTCTCCTGTGTAGGCAGCAAACAGCAGATTTATGACCGACTTCACCTGAAACAGGAACAACAAGGTTAAATAGAAGAAAACTGATAACAAAAAATAGACAAATGAATCCAATATCCAGCCAGACACTGAATCGGCTGTATCGTTATCTCCCACCAGAGGGCGCTGTGGACTAAAATATACAAGAGAGCAGAGAAGCTGTTTACAGAGGGATGATGATGATGATGATGATGATGATGATGATGATTTACCATGACTGAGTTAGCTTTAAAACCACACATAAACCTGTAGAGAAGGTGAGGAGAAAGGAGAAGGGGGGGGGGGATGGGAGTGAACAAGGATGGAAATAAAGTGGTGAAGAAGTCTTACCCTCTGGTCCCCTCCCTCTCTTCGTGGATCCAGTTTTTTAGCAAAGTGTCTCAGATTATCATAGTTGTGGAAGTTAAAGAGAGAAACCAGGTCCTGAGCAGAGGAAACCATTGTTTGTTCTACAGTTTTAAGAATAAAAGATTTCCTAACGAATAAAATTGAGCAGGGATTAGGGAAAGGTGGGGTTACTGTGCAGAACTGGATGCCTCTGACGCTGTTGCCCAGCTTGTCGAGTGGAGGCGACCAGCACATGATGCCCATCACATTGGGAACGACCAGCAGAATCCCACCAGCCACGCCAGATTTAGCAGGAAGTCCGACCTGGAAGAGGCAAAAGGCAGATCAATAATCAATAATCAGAAGTTGGACGTGTCTGCGTGAAGGAGGAGCTGCGACGGCAGAAACTGACATGGAAGGCGAACTGGCCGGAGAAGTCGTACATGCCGCAGGAGTGCATCAGACTCAGAGTGTTTCGCACCGCCTCGGGGCTCAGCACGCGCTCGCCGGTGATGGGGCAGAAGCCGCCGTTGGCCAGAGTCGCCGCCATGACGCTGGCGCTCTCACAGGTCACCTCGATGGAGCACAGCTGACGAGGAAGGACACGGAAGACAACTTATTACACGCAAAGACGGAATCCTAACAAAAGACAACTGGGAAAAGAAGTTGATAAAACGTTGGTTTTTTATTTATTTCTATTTACCTGGAAGTAGAAGTCGAGGATGGAGGTCATGTCTGTTCCTTCTGGAAAACACTGAAACGACACCACCATCTTCATCACCATCACCCCTCAAATACAGAGTCATCATTTGACCTTCTGACATGAAAGGTGCGACACGAGAGCGCAGCCGCGGTCTGCGCTCACCTTCTTCTCCTTCAGGTAGTAGCCGATGGCGAAGTTTCTGTCTCCGGACTCTCGCTCCGACTGGAAACTGGGACACGGGGAAACATCCCAACTCAGCCGATGTCACATGACTCACTTCAAAGACTCACATCCGTGTGTAAAACACAGATGTGTTTGATCTGCACTCACGTGGCGTTGCTGAAGCCCACGTACTCGTTTCCCGCCAGTTTGTTCATGAAGTTCATGACCTTTAAAAACACAAAAAAAAGTGATCACATGACCCGACTGTAACTAGTCATGAGTGTTACATTAGTCAAGGTGGATATTTGGAGTAAGCAAACGAGCAAAAAGGTGTCATATCCCTTCAAAATGATTTTAATTAGTAGCTGAGGATAACAAAGAGACAGCGATACTCACATAATCAAATTTTTCTGCATTGCTTGCTCCTTGCTGAAACACAAAAAGATCAATCACCATTTTACGTTTTATTACCAGCATCCATCAACATTAAAGCTGCTGTTAACACATTTAGGGTTTAATCTTGGCTGAAAACTGAGCCACCTCTCATCACTACACAGCATCAGTTATGGGATCAATCAAACTGATCAATGAGTTAAGATTGGGGGGGGGGGGGGGGGGG
>BJFM01002311.1:97566-108694 GCA_016586285.1 Arothron firmamentum | reverse complement strand
AGAGATGAAAGAGATGGAAAAAAGTTAATCTGCTCAGAGTTTCTGATTTTACAAGAACAAAAATTCTTTTACAGAAAAACTCAAGCGTAGGTCAAAGGTGAGAATGACAGAATGAGGTTAAAGTAGCTGATAACTAGTTAGATTCTCTGTTATCATTGTAAAACATCAACATCAGGGACATAAAGTGTCAATTAATTAGTCACAACGTTCACATTATACAAAAGATTCAGATTAATCATTATTAATGAGACAAGTGACAAAAATAAGCTATTTTAAAAAGTTGTAGTTTATTTTCATAATTGGGTTATTATTTCTTTTAAATATCAAGTTAATTTGCAATAATTTGCCCACTGATGTGTTTTCAGTTAGTGTTTAAATAATCATTAATAACTATTAAAAAAAGGTGCAATTAGCCTGCATTCAGTAATGTTGATTTAAATGATTTAAATGTTGATTCAAATCTGAATTTGTGTGACTCGCAGTGTGAAAACATTTGAATTATAAACGACTGCAGCACCTAAACTTATTCTCATCTCTGGTTTAAATGGATGATTTTTAAATGGATGATCAGTTTTAATCTCAGAATATGACAGAAAAATGGCTGAACAAAAGCTGGGAGGTTCCTGTCAGGAGAATGATGGAGTATGATGTAAAACCAGAGTTTGCGTTGAGCTGTAACTGTACTGTTTATAATTCAGACGTATAAACAGTTCTGGAGAATGCAGGTGAAATTAGAGCATTTAAACAGTCATAAACAGCCGAGCCAAGGCTAAAAGCTTGTCACAAATCCAGACAGAAGAGGGAAAAATAATAATTAAAAAGGAAAAATTACCAACGTCATTGACCTGTTGCAGTGGTCATAATTTCCCAAAGATCCTAATGCTGTAAAATATGCAACAACACAATAAACCACACAACGAGCCTTGAAAAGGTGCATGCACACAGTCCCTGAGATTATTCCCACCAACGGAAATTACAAGCTTCATTCAAAAACCTCAAAAATGATGGGCTGGAACATTAAAAGGAGAGCGAGGACTGGCTGGCACATGCAGGAATGATGGACAGGATGTATCATCCAAGTAGAATCAATTATCATTATATAATGACTGGGAAAAATAATCTAAATTTGAAACAAAAGTTGATGTTTTTCTTCCTGGCCATCATTTCTGTATGACGTGAACACGATTAAAGATGTCGGATGATTCCTCATCCAACTGGAGACATGTTAAATTAAATAAAAAACATCATTCTGAGGATTAAACGGCATTAATTATGATTGACAAAGCTGCATTATGTGCTGTGGCGCGTTTTGTTTTAATTAAACTGAAACCTGTAGCTGCTGAAAAGGTCAAAAACATCCTGAGCTAAATGTCACATCTGTCTGGATTTTTTAAACAGCCAACAAGCACAGAACAAATAGAACAACAGGTCCTCTCTCAGGGGATCATGTGACTGTAATTAAAACAATTAGAGAAGCTTTCCTGGTCCCTGATTAGTTTGATTTAGTCCCAGCAGGGGGCGCTGCTATGCTTCTAACGGTCGGAAACAATTTTTACTTTTAATTTATCGTGAAAGTGCAGCTTTTTTTCTTATTAAAACTGACCTGACGTCCACCTCCACCCACTCTGTGTGTGTGTGTGTGTATGTGTGTGTGAGAGAGAGAGAGAGAGAGAGAGAGAGAGAGAGAGAGAGAGAGAGAGAGAGAGAGAGAGAGAGAGAGAGAGAGAGAGAGAGAGAGAGAGAGAGAGATTATCTATAATCTCCACATCTACAGATTATAATTCTGTTTCACATCATCTCTCTTTGGATGCTTTTTTGCTCGACTTGATACCCGCCGTCCAAATTAGGAACCAAACCAAGAGCATAAATCATGAAAAACCCCAAATGACCTTCTCATCCATCCCCATCTCCGAGCCACATTTTCAGCCGTGACCTGTAGCTGCAGCGTACCTTGATGAGCGAGGTACAGACGATAGCGCCGGCATTAACCATGGGGTTGTGAGGTTTATCTGTGGGACACAAAACGGGTTCAAAGGAATCAAAGAGCCGTGACCACAAGCGTTACATCACTTCCTGTCTGTGATTTAATCTCCTTATCCAGCAGCCGGGGACATTAGAAACTACTTAAATAAAGAGGGTGGAATATTTAACCCTTCTTTCATGCGTTCTACTCTGCTGTTCAATCCTCCCATTAATAATTTAACACGTCGCCATGGCAACCAGACCAGGAGTGGGCCCGGTGACGCTGAGCGTGTCACATCCTGGTTGAGGCCACTGGGGCCTCTTTCTTACCGTCTTCATTCAGGAAGAGCTTGTTGAAGCGCAGGCCGCTGGGCTCTTTGCCGATGAAGCGGTGCACGTACTCGGTGCCGTGGTCATGCACGGCGATGGCGTATTTCAGCGGTTTAACGCAAGACTGCAGGCAGAATGGAACCTTTGTGTCACCAACGGTGTGCCTGGGAGACACAAACACAAACGCACACCTTTGAGTGCTCAACACTTCTGCGTCCGTATCAGAGTTTGTAAACAGTCCTTTCATGAATTTCTGTGCAGATTTATACCAGAATTAAGCGTAAAAGCGACAGTGAGACACAATTTAACAATCAGAAGCATGTGAGTGCATAAATAAATAACTGCTCTGTCAGGGGTACCTCTGTCCATCGACGGTACATAGGGCGACGCCCCACAGATCTGGGCTGAATCGGGCCAGCTGGGGAATGTAGTCTGCCACCTGGAGCATAAATGATACATAGAAAACAATAAATGCATGTTTGGGGGTAATGTTTGTCAGGTCTGTTTAGTGTTTATGACAGTCACTCACCTGACCTCCAGGCAGGTTTTTGGCATTTTCATAGAGGTCATCAATGTGGGCGCAGAAAGACTGGAAGTCAGGGATGACAAACTTCTTCCTGAAGGCCTGGGTGAGCAGAACGATGTTGCTCTGCACACATCTGGGACAGGAGACGACCCAAAACATTCAGGATTGTGCTGTGAGAGTGGTTCTGGACTCTGGGTGGGTGAGTTCAGGCCTCATCGCCTCTCCTCACGCCTCTGTGGGTGATTCATTACCACAAACGCGCGGCGGTAATCAACCTCTCAGGTGAAAGCTTCTGTCCCGACGGATCTGCAGCATGGCTACAAACCCGTCTAATCCCTGTAGCATGGGATCCCTGCTCAGCAAACAAACTACATTCCACCGCCCACTCACGCGTCTGCTCTATAAATAAGCCCCGGGAGCGGATGTGACGGATGCTAGCCAGGGAGGAGATGGGGGGGGGGGTGGAGGTGGTTGTATCGGTGCTGGGTGAGGATTCTGATTCCTGGTGGGCTGTCATATGCCCCGACTCACCACGCTCCAGCCTCACAAGCTGTCCCAGGACTGTTTACTGGGGGGATCGCGCATGCAGCAGTGCTACCGGCTCCATTTTCATTGTTTAAAGAAGAACTACGTGTAGAAGAAGCTGCGTTCCCCAGGGGAACTGTGTGATGTAACCAGTCCTGACATATCCTGAAGACACCAGACCAAAGCAGCACAACACACACAACCTCTGCACACATCTGCTGCCAGACTGCATCATGGGAAACAACAATTATGGATTGGATTGGTCATTTTACTGTCTGTGTTCTGATCTGAGGAGGACTGCTGGATTCAGCTGGATGGAAACCTGATCGAGGTGCTCAGGTGGCATGAATAATTAAAGACCTGCAGTGACCTTGTTCTGCTGCAAGGACACGCAGCAGCACAGATGTTCTTATTAAATATATTTACATTTTGCTGTCCTGTAAAACAAGACTTTGAAAACACTGGGCTTTTCCAAGACAACGCAGGGACAAATTCACCTTCCACTTTCCAAAAATAAACACCTACTTTTTGAAGAGGTGCCGGTCCAGCGCCCCATCAGAGGTTGTCTTCAAGGTCACCTTCAGCATCTCCATACATTCTTTCAGACGAGGGTCTCCGGTGCGAAGCCCTGTTGATTTTAGAGCCTGGCCGGGGGTTGATTAAGAGAACATGACAGGAAATCGATGAAACTATCAAGTGTTGTCCTGCAGGAACGCAGCCCTGGTTCACCTACTAAGAGCTCGTCTGGTTAAATCCTACAGCGGGAGCACTTTTATCGTTCTTTATAAAACTTAATCAACCAGACTGAAACTTCAGCGGTAGCTGACGGACTCACTGTGGTGAATTTGTGCGCTGGGATTTTTTCCTGGCCCTCGGCGATGGTGTAGAAGAGCAGGTCCTCCAGACTGGGCAGGATGCCTGCCTTCCTTCTCCTGTGGGAGAGCAAATTAAACATGGAAAATTGAGAACATATCATCAGAGTAAAAGAAGACAAACTGCAAGTAAATAAATATACTACTGTAAAGGAGAAGCTGTGAGTACTAAGTTTAATACTGTGGTGACCTCACAATGACCTCAGCAGTGTTGTAACCTGTGGAAATGCTATTTTCCACAGATTAATGCAGGCCACTGTAAAGTAAGCTCTACTGGAACACCAGCCAGGTATTTGTTCAAAGAAATGTGATCAGCAAGTGAGTTAATATGATCTGAAACAATCTGGCTGGAATTAAACTTTGCATTTATTAATCCAGATTTAATTTAGTTACATACTGGAGACAGTGAAACACAACTATGGAAGCGTGTTTCTGTAAATACTGAAAAAAATAGCTAAACTTAAAAAAAAAAAAGATTACAAGCAACCCAGTCTGGGAGAGAAGTGCTGCCTCTGTGTGTGTGTGTGTGTGTGTGTGTGTGTGTGTACAGATAAGCCTAATAAAAACAGTCAGATGGATTTAAAAACAATCAGTCAGTAGATTTAAAGTACCATCTTCTCTCCCACACAGTGCTTTAAAACGTTTCTTTTCATTCATCACTGTAGAGATTCTTACACTGAATGATCTACCTGTCTCCATTCCCTCCTTTCTCTCCGTTCTGTAATCTGCGGTAATGCTGGAATCCCTCCACAGGTATCAAATTAATCACGTCTGATGATTTTGCTCATCTGCTACAGCCTGGCTGGTATTCTCAGCAGAGCTTCTACGCCACGTCGTCTCTGGGAGGAACGTTAGTAGTGTGTGTTAGCAGGGGATGGGCTGATGGCAGGGTCTCCGTTATGAATAATAATGACGGTAAACTGGATTCGTTCAATGCTTTGGGGGCCCGGGCATGTGTGCTCAGGGAGGACAGCCGGACGTACAGCTTTAGGCGGTGCATAAAAGCTATATCTGCATCCTGTGATGTCCAAAAAGATATCAAACATGGCGACACAAAATTCATATGAAGGAAGGGTTGTTTCAATTGCAACAATGAGGGTAAAAACATTTCCTCACAACATCCAGGATGAAAACACCACTTATTGGCCTGAATGAATTACTAGTATTTAATTTATTCATCCATCTCGACACCTTCTCCCACCGGCTTCATAATCATTGTCATGCATAAGCTTACTGTTGCATCCTTTTCATGCATGCGGACTGCATTCATGAAGGTCAAAGTCTGCTGTGTGTAAGCGTGTGTGTGTGTGTGTGTGTGTGTGTGTGTGTGTGTGTGTGTGTGTGTGTGTGTGTGTGTGTGTGTGTGTGTGGAAGGGAAGGACAGATTGAGGTGAGGTAGAAGGGAGGGGATTCAAGCCAAACTGCTGGGAGGAAGTGAGGTAAAGAAGTTGGGGTTATTTTGGCTTTCTGCAGAAAAATCTCTACATCTACTGGGAAACAAAGAAACAAGTAAGAAAAAAAAGTAAATTCAACAATAGGAACTTAAGATACTTACAAATGCAAAGCAAGCAGATCAACAATAAGGAGAGAGTGTGCAGAGGGAATAACACTGCATTAGTAAAAGTGAAAATGACATTGACACTTCAGCATAAACACATCAGTGCACCTACATTTAAAAGAAAACCACAACATCATCAAACTCAGACTGGACAATGAGCGATCTGTAATCTGAGCTTAAAAGCATCATTTCTATGATTTGGCCTAAAATTGAGGGTTTTTGTGATGCAAGCTTCTAAAATCAGAACAGTTTTAGGTCATATTTAAGTATTTTAAACACTTTCAGACTAGGACTAAGAAAAACAATCCTTTTTAAGATAATACTTAGGGACAGAAGGGTGATTAGAGCAGTAATGAGGTTCTGTTGCACCTCTGGGAGAAACATCAGCTGAAGAGAGGTAGTTTGAACATCTGGACTCATTAATCTACTTCAGATTCTCGTGCACGTGCTAGTATCAGTGAATGCTTTCAAGGTCATCCGTGTGTGTGTTCAACACAAACAGATAAAAATAGCTCGTTTGTGAAGCAGCTCTGGATAATTTACATCCCTGAGGGGCAGAAACACAGAGACAGCCATGTAACTCGCTGCAATAACTAGCATGTAAACAAACACGAGCGTCACGGATCCACCTGAGTTTAGAGCGTGAAAAACTTGTGGTTAGGCACCAGGGTTTTCACCATCTCACATGAAGATGGTGGGCTGGTCGGAATCATTCTTGGGCTTCTTCAGCCATGTTGTCATTTCATGAATCAATGACTTTGATAAAGAAGGTGACAGGAACAAAAAAACAAAAGGAAAACCACTGGAGAAGGTCAACTTATCTTCTCACACTGACCTGGTTTGAGTCCTAACAATTGTGCGATTATTCATTTAGCGATGGAAGCGCTGTTGAAAGTTTTCAACTCTCAGTGAAAAGAATGTCAGATTTGTGGTGATTTAGCAATCATTCACCAATAATCACGCCAAATCAGTCTGTACAGTTCTTGAAAAGAGAAATAAGCCAGAGTTATTAAAATACTTTTGAATGAGATATGATTTTTGATCGTTGCATCTTTGATGATGATATTTTATCACCATAGAGTCCTCTCACTGTCTGCCAAATTAATTCGATCGATTATGCTGCTGCTGCTGCTGTCACGGTCTCACGGATGACGTGGGAAATTGGTTTTGCAGGGCAGGGAAGCAGACGTTAAATCGGGCGCGTTGAGAGGCGGTGCTCCTCAAATCTGTCTGTTAAAGGGATTCGTGCTCCTGGAGGCCCTGACAAGTGCTGGGCAGAACGCCAGAATCCAAGCTTTGGTGGAAAACCGGTGTAACGGTGACGTGGGCGAGAAAAGCTCCCTGCACTACAAACATGTTTAACCCCTCATTAGACGCAGCGCAGCCTCAGGACCCTCGTAACCATGCTGATGCTGGGCCGGGTGCCGTCAGGACTCCAAGGAATTCCAAAACCATGGTGAAGATGACGAACCTAACAGCCTGATTCATGTTGCACTGGCCTCAACTACTGATGTTTAGATCAACCCTTTCAGGGCTTTTCCACAAACAATGATTTTCATTTCGCAAATACGGGCTTATTTCACAACAGCAACTATCTAATTAACCAAAGTTGTAGAGGATTCCAAAAACCTAGTTTTCAGTATTAACAGAGTGAGCTTTAACGGGACCAGAATTAGCCACTGGGGCAGAGACAAACATGTCTGAACGTCTGAGCAAACTGCCTGTGAATGGCAACAAAACATGACAACATGAGTCTGCAGGGGCACTAAGGCATTTTACTAGAGCTGAAACTCTCTGAAGACAAGTCAGTTGTTAGGTGGATCAGTATCCTTGGTTTGAAATGGAATAAGAGACCTGTTAGGAACATTATGGTAGTTTTTTGGGATTAAACCTTTTTTTAATTGCCCTCAGTTGATCAGTGAGAGGACTCATCTTCACCTCAGACCACTCAATTATGCCCCGTTGAACAATAACTCGATTACGAGCATGTCTGCCCAGGCAGCCACACTAAAATTAAATCACACGTAATGACAAATTACCAATGCCAGTTATGGTGGCAGCCAGTTCGTCCTCTTCAAAGCAAAACAACTGTATTTTTCCACAGTTGCAGACTAAGGATGTGACCTTCATCATACATTGAATGATATACACTGTGTGCATGGTGCAGCGACCCAAACAGATCTGACTGATTGCAGATATATTGTTAGGATCGAAGAAAAAAGAGGCTATAAAAGGCTCGATGAATTTGAACACACTGAATGAAGGTGTCTCTGCAGGTGGTTGCGAGCTTGCAGCCTGCACACAACATGCTTCCATTTTCGGACAAGTCACGACATATTTTCTACTCCGAGCAAGCGATAAAATTAAGGGGATTTACATATGTAAAGGGATATTCCATTATCGTTATTACCCGAGCATCGGTCACGTCTAAAAGAATTTCCTCTGTTTTACCGTAGAGATGCTACATTCCACCAATACTGGCTGGCTAGCTCCAACATTCCATCGGAAGGCACTGTGGACAAGCTAGCTAGCTAGTTAGCTCCACGATGCAGAACTGCAGTAAAAAGACATCACCAAAAAAAAGACTTTGGTTTAAAGCAATATATAAAGATCAAATGCTATGGCGTTCAATTCATTGGGTGTGATTAGGATCAAGTCTTGAATTCGGCATACACAAGAAAGGTAAATATCAGTTATTTAGCTGGAAATTAAAGTAAAAAGAGTGGTTCCCATACAACGCCACATAGTTTCATCATTGGTAATCTGCACATCAGATCGTTGTCCATTAATGAAAAGGTCAGTGGATAACCTTTTCACACAGATAATGCCTAAAATTACTCACTTGTCAGTGTCCTTAGCGGCATCATTCTGTCCGTCACCTTTGGTGCAAAATTCTCTCCCACCTTGCCTTCTGCTGAAATGTGTTGGAACTCTCCACCCGGCCAATGCCCTCCCTCTTCCCGGCGACCTCGCATCTGCGGCGCCGGTGCTGAAGCCGGCGGAGGCTGCAGGTACCGCTTTAACACCGACTCTGCGTGTCAACGGGCGCTTCAGCTGGCTCTGAAACAACTGAGCAACTACCGTTGACCGAAAATGTAACATTTCACTCAGCCCAGAAGAGTTCGCGGGATGGCTAAAACACAACAGCGATGAGTGTCGGCTTCCTCGGTCGAGTAACGGTTCTTTTCCCGGTGACTCAACAACAGAAAAAAAAAAAAACCTTGGAGGAAGACAACCTAACTTAAGTTACTAAAGCCTTTGATTGGACAAAAAAAACTCATACTGCATGTGATTGGTCGCAGAGGACGTCAATCATCCAGAACACCTCGTTCACATAAAAAAAAAATATATATAGTATTTCATTATTTTATACTGAAAACGTAATTTTTTAACACCTACTTTTCACTGGGATTACGTTTAAGATTGTTTAAGATACCAGTCGTACATGGAGCAGATATTACAGTTTAAATAATATAAAATATTTACCCTTTCTGCAGTAGATTATAGTGCAAAGTCAGTGAAATATTTCATATTTGCAGAAATACGTTTATTTATTAGTTTTTATCCATGCTATCCATGTTATGTTATGACATTTTGTGACCAAAAAAAGTATATGATTGTCTCCAAATGCCAAAAAGCCATTTGATTTCAAACAGACGTTTCATCTCCCCAATCTTAAATGTGGTGATGCCGTTGTCTCATATTTAATTATGCCTCAATCAATCTGCAAAAAAATTAATTGCCCTTAAAAGTCGCCTGCAGAAGTGATGCCTGTCGCCACGTCCTGTGTTTGCCTGCCACCTATTGGATGAGTCTGGTACTGCACATTTTCAGCCCACTCAGGAATAAAGTTCTAGCGCCACCTGCTGGTACGATAATGAGGTTGCGAAGATGCAGATTCGGATCTGGACTCGTTCCTTTGTGGTCATGCTAATCTCTGAATCATACTTGCACATGTCAGGGGGAAAACATCAGTTAATGCGCATTGTATTTTAATTAACATGTTGCTGCCAGATCATAGGCAGTCACCATCAGATTCTCATGTTGATAAAGCAAATAACGTTGCAGTAATGATCGTGTCAGGCTTGAGTCAGATGGCATTTAAACATTTCTTTTGGCCTCTTTTGCAGCTTCGGTGGGTGGATCTTGACACCCTGTATAAAAGAATGACCTACAAAAGAGATTACTCACTGGAAAGCGTTCTGTGAGTTGCTTCACTTTGCTTTAGTGTGGTTGGTTCCCAGCCTTGATCTGACTTTATCATATTATCCATAAACTCTCTGAGGTTAAATAAACACATTTGTTCTGACTAATGATACTTCACTTGGAATATGAAACAGTGGTGAGTTTGGACTAACTCGATGGAAGAAGCCAAATAAAACTTAAAGGGGGGTTGCACATATAGTGCTAATTAAAGTTAACACATATTTCACCTTTTTCTGTTTCTGTTGCACTAGCCTGCACAAATCATCACCTTTAAAGTAAACATTTTATTTTCTGCAGCATTTCGTGAACTTGGATAGTTTTTTTTTCCTTTTCTTAAAAAAAAGTGGAATTGTACACATGACCAGATGTTGTATAATATTTTAGATGAGGTATAATATGTCCCTTAAATATCATATCTTACCATGGTCCAGACATCAAACATGTCACACTTTATGCCAAATAAATGTTCTTTTAAGTAATACAGCTGCCAATGCAGAAACTCTTCTGTATGTTCTAGTTTTCCCTAGAATCTATGTATTGTACTGACTGTTAAAAAAAGGCGGGCAAATACACAATGTAAAGTCTTAATTTCCAACTTAACTCAACTTTAAACGTTTTTTTCTTTAGATATTTATGTCAAGAAGGTGCTTGTCTTTACTGAAGTAATAACTCAGAGCTGCAGCTCCCAAAGTTTGGTTTGTGTGCAGAATTCCCCTGCGAGCCGCTGCAGTTTTCACATACGGCAGCAAAAGCTGAAAACAAAGGAATGAAGGAGAAGGAGACAAACAAGGCGATCCCTAACGAAGCTGCATGGAGGAGAGGTGATAATTCACCAACACCCACACCTTCTCAAAAGCAGTCGGCTTCCTGCTCCTTTTCAAAACCAGGGTGATGGCTGCGCTCGGCAGATCCCTCCCACGCTGCTTAGCGGCTGGCTTCCGCCCACCGCCCGTGGAGCCACCCACCTCCAGCCGTTGCCAGGGCAACACATCATCAGTGACTTGCACTGGAGGAGGTGGACAGGGATGGGGAGGGGTTGGCCGCCGGAGCGTCGAGCAGGACTGCCACTGTGAACTGGAACAAAGCTATTCTCCAGAGGAAATCTGAGTCTGTGTGTGTGTGTGTGTGTGTGTGTGTGTGTGTGTGAGA
>BJFM01002311.1:84270-97483 GCA_016586285.1 Arothron firmamentum | reverse complement strand
AGAGAGAGAGAGAGAGAGAGAGAGAGAGGATGGTGGGTATGTGAAAAGGACCTGCGTCACACTGAGTCATCAGCCAGTTTCACAATGTGTTGATGTGACGCTGATGCAAATGACCAGCGTGGATTCATATCAGTGAAAAAAGGAAGGAAAACCTCCGTCACAGGAACCTGGCCTGCCACGATGTGAAGCCTTTAGCTTCACCCTGCTCAACGTTTCCATTTCCTACCTTCCTGCTTTGCATGCATTCACAAATCCATTACAGCCGCTGCCTTGCTCAGAGGGGGCGCTTAAAGTTTACGTTTGAATGCAAATAAAGTCCGTTTGGGTAGATTGTCTGAGTAACAGACTCCACCATACAGATGTGTCATTTACCAAAACATTATCACCATGATCTAACATTAAAATACTGGAGCTGCTATCAGAGAACAAGAACGTTGCTGCATCAGCCTCTGTGAGCATCATCTGGATTAGTGATTCTGCCAGGTGTTCAACGCTGTTTCTGAGCATCATCCTGCCTTATTATGGTGCTACAATCACAGTCTGCCACTCCAGAGTGCATTTTTAATTTGATCCTGTGGTTTCACTTTTAATCTTTTTAATGATTTTCATAGTTGAGTCTTTTTATGATTCAGAGTCAAGGTCCCTGCAGCCCCGTGTTTGTTTTTAGGGATTTTTACCACTGCAAAGGGAGGTTTTGCGAAAAGATATCAAAGGATTTTGATGAAATGTGTCAGAAATGCTGATAATGGGCCAAGGTACACGCGATTAAATTTTGGTGATGTTCCAGATTCCAGAGAGACCTTTGACCTTTGATCCGAAAGCCAAGGGGCTTTGATCATGAAGCAACCCTATTTTATGTAACCTAAGTCACAATATGCGGGGACATCTCTCTCTCAGTGCTTTTCTAGTTTTTTAATTGGTGCAAACTTCAAACAGGATTCAAGGATGAGTTGAATCTTCAAGGTCAAAGGTCAATGATACCTATATAACCGATCTTTTAGATATTTTGTAAAAAAAATAAAATAAATACAATCAAGCTAAAAATAGCTTCCCCCCCAAACAAGAATAACATTGATCAGAGAAAGCACCTCACAATAGAGTTCAAAAAAATAAAGTTTAATGTTTATGTGCTGTATAACAAATAAAATATATTAGTGTTTAAAAAAACAGGTGCATAACTAGGTGAAGCCTAATCTATCACTTTACAATAAACAGAAGAGTGATCAGTGACGGCAGGACATGCGATATTCTCTGAATTTTCACGGAGCAGTGCGTGAAAATTCACCGGCTCCGTTCGCTTAAGCAAAATTTCCTTTTCCTACAACAGATCCCGACTCCAAGTCCTCACAATGCTTTCTGTCCCATCTCGCGAAGGTTTTGTGAAACAAACAGAACGTTCCTCAGGTAACACAGAGCGCTGCGCAGCAAAAAGTGAGACAACACAAACATTTACAAGGTTTGTAGGTGAATTCCCAGCCTGAACTTCAAGACAAACGCACGGTTTCAGATGGATCCATACAGAATGCAGACAGACGTGGTACTCACTCTACATAAATATTGCATTGGTCTGTCTCAGAGAGATTCAACTAGCTGCAGGAGAAAATGGGAGGACAAACATTATTAGCATTTTGGATCAAACAGACATATTTCCACAGAAACACAGTGAACACTTATTTGTTATGTATTTATCTTTAAACAGCGAAAAACACATTTTTGAAATATGCACTGATGGTCATCACAGGAGGATTCCACACTGTTAAGAGCTAAGGCTATTCAACATTATCATCATGTAAAGCATGTTTTTTTTATACACCAGACACTTTCACACTTGTATTTTTTGTCATTGACACTTAAGTTACCTTTTTTTGTGTGTTTTATTTTTCTAATATTGTACGTACATGAACACTGTATTGACACCAAAAAAATCTACAGCAAAGTTACACCTGACAAAGGTCAACCCTGGTTAAGAGATTAGGCTAGAACTAACTGTTATGGTGGTACTATTTACAGACCCCAGGCTGATCCGTCACCAAGAACAGCAACAAACCTTGGTTTCAGTCCGCTGTTCTTCTCACAACACACACCTGTGATCTTTCACCAGCTCCTGTGCTCATCCGATCACATGCTGAGTGGATTTATTGACCTGTAAGGGTCTTCAGAAAGCATGTTTCTGGAAAGCATCCTCTTTTCCTGAACTACTACCAGTCTGCAGATGCGTGGTTTCGCTTCAGCAGCAGTGTTTTGCTAAATTACAAAGTGAAATGAGCCAATTAGCTCGGCCTCCAGCATGCCAAGACAACGGCCCAGGGCCTAGGCTGTTACTCCACAACAGGTCCTCTACATGCTCTTCTTGACAAATAACAAAAAGCTAAGCTGGGAGCGGGGTTCCTGACAGTGCTTTTACAGTGCAGATGGTGCCATTTCAGTGATGCAGGAAAAGTTTTGCTTTGTAACATTATAAAAACGGCGCACCAGAGATCTTCAGTTTGAGCAACAGCTGTAGCAAATACTCTGGCCTCAATTAGCACTGTCACTACATACTAATAAAAAAAAAAAGTAATATATTCATCGACAAAGTGCATTTATTTAAATGTCAGAAAGGAAATTGACAAAACAGGAATAGGTCAGCTAGCAGCCCTAAAAATATGAGTAAAAGAGGGTTGATCCAGCAAACACACCGACCTGAATGAAGCCAACTCACAGGAACATCTGCCAACTAAGAATTTGTCTCAGGTGTTTAACAAAATGAACAGGAACCTGCCGGACGGGAGCGCACGACTGCCCCGCATGTGCAGGGCCTTCTGCTCTTCAACAAAGCCTCCGTGCCAATAGGGGGCGCTGCTGCTGGGATCTAATTTACCCCTCCGTTCAAAGACCAGTCATGGGCCGTGACGGATGTTGCCAAACGTCACACTTACGAGCGACGCTAACGAACACAGATGAGCCAAAACAGCGACGCAAGAACAGACGTCTGACGGCGCAGTCGGTCACACGACGTTCACATCTGGATCGACACCTTGTGCCCCGACTTCACAGCTGCGGCGTGGCCGTCCAAAGAAAGCAACCAAAGCGCCAACCCAGCAGAGGTAAAGAGTATAAAAATGTCTACAACTGATCACTTTCAGGTTTCATCTGACATTTACAGGAAGTCAAGGACAAGGACCTGCAGAGCAACCTTCCGAAGAGACCAAACAACCAAAACACAACGAATCAAAGAAAAATAAATGCTATTCATGAGGCAACGTTGGTTGTTAAGGCTCTACTGTGGCTGTGCTTGCTTAGTATCTAATATCGGGTAATTTCTGCATACTGTCAAGTGTGAGTGGACCGAGGTGAGGGTGGGAGTGGGGGGGAGGGGGGAGGCACTATGTGGAGTCTTCCGGCTCTGACTTAATGGTCTTCTTCTCTGTGCTGCTCGACGTTCGCTGCGTTGTCCCGTTTTCTGAAGATGACGCCAAACATAAAGGGTGGAAGCGTCAGCATCAACACTCCAACCTGGACCCAAACGGCGTCCCGAAAATCTCAAAATCACAAACCTGTTGCTGGTGTTTTGCTCTCATCTGTGTGGTTGTTGTTGTTGTTGTTGCTGTTGCTGTTGTTGTTGCTGCTGCTGTGGTTGTTGCTGTGGTTGTTGCTGTGGTGCCGCTTCAGTTCGTTTGCGAGCTGCTTGCCCAATGGGAGGTCGCCTTCCTGCATGTTCTGACTAACCACCCGCAAGTTGATCGGTCGTTCATCTGGAGGAAAACACAATTGCTCTGAATTGGCCCGGAGTGGAAGGTTGTAGCACATCAGCTTCAGCGCTGTATCAAATAATAGTGCGTAAATCTTTCAGTAACAGAAAGTTGCTTCTGTCGTCTGTTTTTTTTTTTGCGCGTGTGCGCGCTCCCATCCTTCCTGATTGTTTATTCCCAGCAAAAAAAAAAAATCAGGAATAAAGAAAGATGCAACACTAAACTGCAGATGTTAACTCTGGTCAGTGAATGCTTTTTCTCCCCGTTTTTAGGCTGTTATTTTTACTCTTAAATGCATCTTCATGATCCAACCATGCAGGTTCTGATCATTTGTTCCCATTTCAACAGCACATGCTCCCTTCTTTTTATTTTATGTTCCTTTACTCCTCCCGCCGTCTCGTTTTAGTTTCTCGTACTGAGAAACAAAAGCACCAGAATTCGTCCTTCAGGTCTTGCTGCAGGTCTTCATCTCGAAAACAGAAGCTTTCAAAACGGCGACGAGTTAAAATCGAGTCTCCTTTCAAGAGCTTCAAACACAAAGAGCAGAGATCAAAGAGGTACAAGAGATGAGAGGATAACACGGGGAAAAAAGAGGAGGTTCATGCAGAAAAAGAAGAGAAGGGAAAAAAAGAGAAGTGACAGAAAAATGAGGAAAAGGAACAGCAAGGAAGAGGGGGAGGAAAGAGAGAGGCAGACAGAGAGAAAGAGAGAGAGAGAGACGCCCCCCTCCAGGCAACTGGCTGGAGGTAAACAGGCGTGGGCGTGATAATTACAGGTGCATTGTGGGATTTGTGGGAACAGTGATATAATGAGCTGTCGAGAGTGGGTGAGGGAGGAAAGGGATGAAAATGAGATGAGGCCTCCAGGAGAAGTAAGATAGATGATGCATCTTGTTTTGTTTTTTTTTTAACTCCTCACTGTTCGAAAAGTCGGAGTGAAAAAGAAACGGCGTGGAAAGTCAGGAGCTAGGCGATGTTTCCATCCACACAGACTCCAAAAGAAAAAGATCCCGTCCGATTCAGACTGTTTGCTTCCTGTTTGAAGTTTAAAAGTCAACAAGCGCTGGAGGCCGGGTCCACGGCGGGACATCAGCCGCGCTTCTCACACAGAAAATGACAGTTTTCTGGACGCGACTCCAATAATCTGATTATCTTTTACGGTGTAAGAAGAAAAACTGATGGTTGGAATCCAAAACAGAATTGTGAACGTAAAAATCAAAAGTCAAAGTGAATCATAAGCCCCTCCCACACAGACTCTTGAAGACAGGAACATTACTCCTCTGCTACTCCTTCACTCTTCTGTGTGTAAACATGGGGCATAATGGGGGGGTTTAAGTTTTTCCGCCTCTGAAGGAGCTAAAGCCCCCACTTGGCCGTCTGTAGCGGCAATCGGAGGTTCCACATCAACCTGACGACTCCGTGACATCAGCGGCGAGATTTACTGAGGTCTAAATCAAAGAAGAGCGGCAGAAGTGTAGAAACTACACAATAACTGCAGGTTAATGCTCATTATTCTGGCCTTTTCATCAGCGCATTGGTCTGCAAACCGTGCAAAAGGCGACAGCCTGGGAGAACCCGAGGAACGCTCTGTGCTGCCACACCTGGTCAGGACCCGCAACTACAGCATGCTGGTGCACCGTCACCTACCGTGGTTGTCTCTGCCGGCGTCGGCAGCGGCTCCGTTGGTGTTTTGGATGTCGGTGAGGTACTTTAAGGCGGCCGGGGGGATCCTCCAGTCCAGAGCCTGGAGTCGCTCCTGTACGGCGGCATCCTGCAGGATCTCCATCTGCCGAGCCAGGAGGCGCTCCAGCTGCATCTGACGGGCAAACAAAGGCTGGAATGAACGATGAGGGCTTAAAATTAATAAATCTGACTCCTCAGTCGAGCGACCGCGACCTTTGAACTCGATGGGGAATCAGAAACATGCAGGAAGCAGTGAAATCCCGGTGCAGATCCAGAAAAAAAAAAAAAGAGAACAAAATCCGAGTATTTAGATTTGAGCTCCCAGCAGGATTCAACAGCAGGTCGACCCAACATCCTGTCGAGTGTTTACTTAAGTACACTTGTCTTCTCACAGCGCAGCTGTACTCTTGTTCTCACAGTCATTTACATGGATGCATTTAATGCCTTACTTTAATCAAGTTAAAATCAAAAGGAGAGGAGTTGTCATAAAATCTGAAACTCTAAACGCGTCACAATCAAAAAAATCCTCCGTTTACACCTGATTAGTTAGATGATTGTTTGCAGCATCTTCATACGCTGAATTTCCTGATACAATCGTAGCAGAAAACGACCTTGTCGGCCAGGTTTGCCCGCGTTCAGCCTGCAGAAGAAGCCCACACCCAGGCGTGTGTGCGGAGCGTCACAGAATTCCTCGGCCGTGCGGGCGTAGAAACGGCGGCGTCTGCCTGGTGTCAGCCAGCGCGTCACTGTCAGCTCGCATTGCTGCGCGTCAGGCGTCTGATCTGATGGAGGCTGATGCGTGCGTGCTGACGCCTGGAATGCTGGCGCAGCCGCCGATTTTCCCCCCGCAGACTGACGGAAACGAAAACGCTCGCCGGCGGCTTCGGCGGCGCGACAAAATTAAACGAATCCCCCCGAGATCACACACGCTCGCATATGGAGACATGACAGCGCGCATGTTTTCCGCAGTTGCACACATGAACACGCCTGCTGCATAATTAGCTGCCATAATGGCCCCCTCCTACCATCCGCCTCTAATTAGGAACGAGCCTCAGCAGCAGAGACTGGAAACCAGTGAAGGACATGAGTCCGTTTAGCCTGGAAGCTGGGGAAGGTGTGATGTCTGCTTTTTGTCTCTGGTCTCATCCCCGTTCAACAAGATCGACACAATGTCCTCTTCACACATTGGCTTTTAAATGTCCGCTTTGCAGGCGACCTCCAGCCTTTTCGCGGGCCTACCTGCAGATTTCGCCCGACTGTCTCTTCTCCTTTGGATTTGGCGAAGGCCAGCTGCTCCCTCAGCATCTCCTGCCTCATGTGGATGGCCTGAAGCGCCTCCTGGATGTCAAAGAAGTTCTCCTGGAATCCAGAAATAAGGAGTTTCAGTAAATTAACAGTAAAGAGGTTATTCCAGCTTTTATCCCAGTTGTATTGCCAAAGTTTAGACTTGTATCTGCGGCTGCTGATCATGTAGCACCACTTTATTTCTTCCATTTTTCCTTCGATAGCAGAAGAGCTGATCAAACAAAGTGGGTTTCCTGTTTCTTTGCCTCAAAGTGGGCCCGGTTCTGTCAGCAGGTGTGCAGCTCTCTCATCTCCCTGAGAATCCCTGCTGGGTTCAGAGCCGCCACATGTTTCCCATCACTTCTCTACTAACTGAGAGGGTCCATTCAGACAAACCGCGTCAGGAGACGGGCGCTGACAGACGGCTCTGTGTTCGGCCCGTTCGGGTTCAGTTTGGGGGCTCGCTGGATCCAGACTGGCTCCAAACTGAAGCTGATTTCTTTATATCAACAGGGCTGATTGGACCATTTTCAAGCCAAACCCCTCTTTTCCGGTTCTGTCCCCTGAGGTATCTTTAAATGTGCTGATGTGTGATATCTTTATACAGGATATTCTACTTTATTTCTCTCCACTGTAAAGCTGTGTTTCTCTGCATCAACACTCTGGATTTGTCATTAAAGGGGCTCTAACCAGAAGTAAGGAATTCCTGTTCGTATATTTGATCTGATTGCTGACGTACCTCTGTTTTAATCCTCTTGGGGGACGGCTCGTCTCGGTCTCCACAGCGGGACCTGCGATGAGACATGAGGAAAGTCAAATCCCGTCTGCTGGACGCAGCCTTCAGGGTGCATCATTCTAAACAGATGCAGACTGTTAGGAGAGCCTTACTTGCTGGTGCGGTAGGTGTACTTGTAGGTGACCTCTCTGGAAATCTGGCGGGCGAGTCCGAACAGCTCGTCCCGGCGGGTCAGCAGCGCCACGTCCCTCATGCAGAGCTGAGCCGCCGCCTCGTTCACCGTCAGCTGCACACAGGGAGTCAGGTTAAAGGGGAGAACAGAAACCTGGACGTGCCGGAGGACAATCTGGCGAGAACCTCGTGCAGCGTCAGGTGCTTGCCGTCCCTGCGTTTGGAGTCAAAGCGTCCGTAGATGGCGCTGTATTTCCGGATCTCCTCCTCCCTCCGCGGGTCGTCGTCACTCATTTCTAAGATGTGTCCGATCATCTTGGCCAGTTTCTTGTTGGTCTTGAGCTGCTCTTTGACCTCGGCGAGATCTGTCTTGGGGAGCCCCGGCGCCATCCTGTCCACGCACTCCAGCACCGACTGGACGGCCGCGGCGTCCAGGGCCTCCAACACGTCCCTGGGCGACGACGGCGAGCCGAGGTCCGACGGGGACAGGCTGTGCTCGCTGTCGTTGCTGTGGCCCGACCAGAAGCGAGCCTCGCTGCTGCCCTGCAGGGGCGAGCCCGCTGACGCTTTATCCCGCGCCGCGTCCAGCTTCCCCGGGTCCGAGCAGGCGGTGGCGACGCCTTTGGGGATCTTGACGCTAGCGGTGTTGGCCCGGTCCTGCCCGCTGAGCAGGGTGGGCGAGCCCTCCGGGAGCTTGTAGACGGGGATGCTGCAGACGGGCAGCGAGGTCAGGGGCTGGTTGAAGATGGCCGGGTTGGTCACCCAGTCGCGCAGGGCTTTCTGCAGGCGCCGCACGTGCAGCGGCTTGCTGGCCATGCCGACGAGGGCCATGATCTCCAGGAACTCCTCCTCGCCGGCCTCGCAGAGCTGCTGCACATCGTCGCCGCCCTGCTGGATGAAGGCTTCGTAGTAGTAGAGGAGGTTCGCTCGCTGCAGGATGCGGTAGAGCTGCAGCTCACCCAGGGTCCTCGGCAAAACCGCCGCCATACCTGACAGAAAGCAGGTTTCAGTTTCATTTAGACGTTCCAGGTTAGAGTTGAAGAGCCACAGCGAGTCTGAGGCTGAAGTAGCGCCAGTTAGCTGACGCAAAGAGCGGAAACGCCAATCATTTAAACTGATTTTCTCAGTACAAAAGCAGCTCAACAGCGGCTGATCAGTGGGCCTCATCTCATTTCTCATCCAGAAATGTATTTCTAAGAGTTCCTGAACATCATCCACCAGATGACGAAATGCCAGGAGGTCGGAGTGAAACGGCTGAATTCCCCCCTGCTGAGAGCCAAATGGTCAGAAATCACCAAGCTGTCCCTCTGCGCTTCAGACACACATCTTCTCTTGACTCTTACTACATTTGCCTTTTTATGTTATTCTGTCCGTTTCAGTCCTGCCTCGATGCGCCGCGAGCAGTCAGCGACGCAAGAAGAGCCGCTGAGAATTTACAGCAGCGATAAATGAAACGCTTGAACTTGTTTTAAAAGGCGTGATTGTGTTCAGCCTCCACTTCAGCTTTTTCAGATGATAACAGCCAATAAAGTGCACATCTGGTCATGTGACAGGGCAGCTGCGACCTCAATCACCAAGTCTTGGATGTGTGAATGAAGCTGACCTGGATGCATGTCTGGGTGCATCTTTAAGAGTTTCAAAGTCACCGCGTCGCCACCCTAAACCTGACAAAGCGGCTCAGCACGGCATTAAAAAACAGCCGCTCGCCACTCTGACGCTGAGCAAACTCAACCGAGCGATTTATGATGCTCCAGTTTTTCTCTTAATAGCGGTTCTAATGTGCATGTGAGGTCCTGCAGGGGCCTCACAAACGGAGGGGAGTGGCAGTCAGAAGGCCTGGGTTTCTGGGAGGACCACATGCCTCTCTCCACCCCTGCAGGATGTGTAGGCGGTGGGCTCGCCTCACCCAGAATAGGCCCTGAGAGCCTGGAGCCCGGGGAGGCAGGCAGGCCTCGACTCAGCCTGGCGGAGCTTGGAAAAAGACAAAGAAGAGAGAGAGAGAGAGAGAGAGAGAGAGAGAGAGAGAGAGAGAGAGAGAGAGAGAGAGAGAGGAAGGAGACACCAGAGACCGCCAGAATCTGCGATACTGCCAACATTCACGCGTGCATGTGTCTAAAAACAGACGCACGGAGACACAACAGGAAGTAAACGGAAAATCAAACATCGTACAGGTAGTTATTAGTTAGTTATTTGACTGTTTTAGTCAATCAATTCATTTGAAATCAGGGTCAACAAATGTCGCGAGGTCCTGACCTTTCTGGAGCTTTTTTTTCTTTCATTTCATGGGTTTGTTCACTTTTCTGTCTAATGCAGCTATACCATGATGGGCGGAGCTAGAAAAAAAGCTGTCTGCTGATTGGTTGAGAGAGAAACCATCACTTTTATGCAGGAATAAGTTGCTGATAATCAAAAAGAAACTAGCCCAGCTCTCTACTTGCTTTTCTCCGTACGTACGCGTCTCCTTGAAGGGTTTCAGTATCTGTTTTCGACGTTCTCAGCAGGGAGGCAACAGACTGCTGCAACTCTGAGAGGCAATTTGCAAAACTATGATTTAACTGACTGAGCAACCTTCAAGCTGTATCAAAAATGCTGTTATCACAAGTAACTTAGATGATTTCACTGTACTTTTAATATTTTCCTGCAATGTTGAATATTCTATTCTGCATTTTCCATCCATTGAAGATGATTCAATTGTCTCAGCTCAACATTCATTTTGAGGAGTCTGAATCCTCTTTGGCTGTCTGGGTCTTCACAATAAAGTGAGATTGCGTGTTGCCACAGTGTGCACACTGTGCACAATTTATAAACTGCACACGCGCCCGCGCGTCTGCACGCAAGGCAGCATTAAACCTTCACCTCGAATGGAGTTTAACGAGTTCGGTGATTCACCTGAAAACCGCGACGAGGTGCCTACAGAACAGTGGCGCCACGCACGTTTGCACGCACGCACGCGGCTGTGTCAATACCCAGATGAGGTGACGCGCAGCGGAGCGGGGACACCGCAGGTTCCACCTGGCTGAGACACTGGACAAATGTCCACATTCGCCAAGTTCAGCAGCAGCGGTGACCGGTCCTGGCGACCCGCTCACCCGCGCGCGCGTGCGTGTGTCACAGATCTGACAGAAACGAGCCGGGTCGGACCAAAAGTTGCTTCTCAATGAGTTTAAATTGGATCACAGCAGCTGAATATTCGTGCTGACACCGCTGCCTGCTCACACGTGGTTGGTGAGCGCGTGAAGCAGAAGACGTGCACGGTTACCTGGTGAGGTCCTGGCCACCTGATCCAGCTCTCCTTCTTCTTCTTGTCGCGTCTCCTTCCCGTCTAATTAGCAATACAAAGCCCGGGTGCCGCAAAAAAACCGCAAACAAGACAGAGATTCCCGCAGAGAGAGAGAGAGAGAGAGAGAGAGAGAGAAAGAGAGAGAGAGAGAGAGAGAGGGAGGGAGCCCGGCGCGACAAATAAAAAAAAAATCAAAGGGAAGAATTATTTCCTTCTCAAAAATAAAAGCAGCGCCTTCCTTTACCGACAGACGTTGCTCTTTTCCTGCTCTGGAAACTTTCTCCCCGTTAAAGGCGCAGATCAGCAAAACGCCGCTGACCTTCCTGCGTTTCTTTGGTGCGTCTTTTTCCTCCAAGTGTGTGTTGCGCGTCTGTGCCAGTTGAATATTTGTGTGTCTGCGTGTGTGTGCGTGTGTGTGCGTGTGTGTATATGTCCTCTCCCAGCGTCTCTCCACTCCCCTGCATTATTTATGATCAAGTGATTTAAATTACGCTCGCACACTTCCGATTGGTGCGACAAAATAAAAGCACTTCCAAATGGCATAATTCAACTTTACCACTAGAGAGTTTATATACAATTATGTTGAATATACATATATAGACCAAGCATTGGAAAATGTTATTTAACGTTAAATATTGAAACAATTTTGATGATTTCATATTTTTCTTGTTTATGTTCCAATCTTCCAGCGACTTTAGAAAACCTTGTTTGGTAAAGTTATCCGCGAAAGGTCAGACAGAGTTTCTGAAAATGTGTGAGATTGCTTTACAGATAATAATATAATAATAATAATAATACGACAGTCTTGTCGTATTATTATTATTATTATTATTATTATTATTAGTAGTAGTAGTAGTAGTAGTAGTAGTAGTAGTAGTAGTAGTAGTAGTGTTTTTGTTGTTGTTGTTGTTGTTGTTGTTGTTGTTGTTACACTTTAGGAAATTATTGTTTGATTTAGGGAGACGACATCAGAAAAAGTGAACTTGCATCCTTTCGGTACCAAAATATACCACAAAAGTTAAGATGATTAACTTTTAGAACGCGCCAACAGCCAGAGCTTTTATTTTGTTAATACTTCCTGTCTTGTCACGTCATCAATGCGAGCAGCTGCACACGGGCAGCAGAGTGGGATATTCCGCACGGTTGCCACAGAGCCTCCCTCTCTCTTTCTCTCCCTCCCTCTCTCTCTCTCTCTCTCTCTCTCTCTCTCTCTCTCTCTCTCTCTCTCTCTCTCTCTCTCTCGCCCACGCTGCTCCCTGCATGACGCAAATCCGCGCGTGGGCGGACACACGGGGCGTGGGAGGCTTTCTGCACGGAATACCAAACACAGGCAGGTTCAACACCCACAGAGGCGCGCAGACACGGCAGCTTACGCACTGCATGTTCTGTCATCACCATCATCATCACCATCATCATCATCATCATCATCATCATCATCATCATCATCATCGTGCAGCCTTATTTTATTCATGAGGGTTCATAGATGTTAATGTAGATGATTGTGCAACACATAAACTTGCTGTTGGTGCTTGTGAAAGATTTATGTCAACAAATCGGATTTATTTCACAATTTCGACATCAAACCATGCAGTATTTGAGCTGATCCTCGCCTGCATCTGCTGCCGGCAAATCTGAGTTATATTTGCTGTTATTAATAAACGCTTTTGAGGGTTGCACTTATATGCTCATTTCATCAATTAAAGTTTAAAAGGTCACAGGTTGACCTTTGTTAGGTGTCAGAGGAAGACGCTCTGTTACGTCGCTGCGTTTTTAGTTTAGATTTCCAGTTTCTGCAGATAAAAATCAAACATCTTTTCTTTGTGTTTGAGAAGAACGCGGCTCCTCCGGCTGCAGGCTGAGACAAAGCCTGATCGATTAAGTGTAAAAATGTGTTTTTAACCAAAGAGCCAATTTAAAAAGAGTCAGCAAGTTTGCTTTTATTTCCATAAGAAGGCAACACTCACTCTCTCTCTCTCTCTCTCTCTCTCTCTCTCTCTCTATTAATGCTAAATGCTCAGGACTGGAGAATACTACTGCACATCTGCCACATTACTCCATAAAATACTCCACCTTTTCCTCCAGAACTTGGTGGTTGTTCATGGAACCACGGGTCCATTTGTACTCAGCTGCAGCTCAGACTTTGGTTCTCCCCTCAGGAAGCTCTTCATTCCTCCTGCAGGCTCTCGATGCCACACGAGGCTCCATCCAACTCTGAGGAATTCGATACGTTCGGCGGCTGGTGGCAAGAATGCAGCCGCAGCAGCCGCATCAGCTGCACCGCTGCCACAAAGGTCAAAGGAGGACAAAGAGGTGAAGGTGGGGGGGGGGG
>BJFM01002311.1:62596-84250 GCA_016586285.1 Arothron firmamentum | reverse complement strand
CCTTGATCATTTATCTAGACTTGTAAAAAAAACTGATTTTATCTTAGCTTTCACTTATTCAACTTTATCTTTTTATTCCTCTGCGTCAAATTTAAACTACAGCTACTGCGATCGTTGATAACAGGTTCATGAAAGCTTCTCCCTGCAGAGGGATCATCGCAGAGGCTAAATCTAAATCTGTGCCATCAAGATGATTCCTGATCAATCAGCTGTTTTGGGGGAATCAGGCCAGCCGCCACCGGCGTGGACGCCCCAGAGACGAAGGAGAACCCGCCAACAAATGAAGGCACGACTCAGGCCCAGGACTGCTGCTGCTTTTGTGTCCCAAAGATGAGAACACTACTGTTCCTAGTGTGTGTGTGTGTGCGTGTGTGTATTCTCTAATTAATTTCAAATGGAAACTAAAGCAAACATCAAAGAAAAACCACAGATTTTGCAGGAATCGGACGTCCTGCAGGAGAGTTCAGCTACCCTGAAGAGAAAATCAGCTCAAAGAAGCTGAGTTGTAATTTTTATTTTTATTTTTTTGTCCACACAGCAAATAATCAGCCTTCAACAAGCCAGGCTAGCAGCTTCTCTCCACCTCTACAAATTTACACCATCACAAATCAGGAACGAAACTGTTTTCTTCTTTTATTTAGTCACAAACTTGACGGCTGTTCGCTGAGAAAAAAATCAGATGTGGAAACCTGAGATGAAACCAGAGCAGCTATTTCCAAGATTCTAACCGTCAACCCCCCAAACGTCCATATGATGCGTTTTCCAAAAGCACACATGCAGCAGGTAGGCAGGTAAGATTCCTGTCCGCCCACCACCAGCCTCTCAAACCTCCGTGTGTGTGTGTGTGTGTGTGTGTGTGTGTGTGTTATTATGCAGAAGTGACCTTCTCAAAGCGTTCCCACAATCTGCCTCCATACAGACGGGGATCAAATCAAATTTAGGGGAAAAAAGAAATCCAGCTCCGATTCGACCTCTATACTACTTACTCACGCGCACACGCACACGTGCACGTGCACACGCTTCATATAAAGCAACAAGAAACCCAAAAGGACAAATTAAAAGAAGAGCGCTGGCAGGAAATACGATGTCCACCCACACTCGGAGGTAGGTCGACACCCTGGCTGCCTGTTCCCACAAGCCCCAGTTTTCCTCATTTTCGCTCTGCTGCCTTGATTCTGAGGTTCAGCCTCTTTTTTTCCTGCACAAAAGATTTAGGTCTTCATTTCATCTTCTTTCGCAGGGAAAAAGAGTTTAAATTGAAGAGCAGGCTTTCATAGCCCTCTGAAAGCCAACAGGCTAACGAAATACCTTAATTACGTTATAATCAGTAAAACAAAGTGAGCTGAGAAGAAGAAATCTTCAGCTGTTCAAAAATCCTGGTTACTGTTTAAGGACAAGCTAAGCTATGCTAATGTTTCCAGTAGTTTCCAAACTTTGACTTGACCTTCCCTCCAGTCATGACTGCAAACTTCCTTTACATTTTGATCTTTTCTGCTATATATTTTAACACAGTGTCGCAGTCAAGCTGCTGGTGAACCTGATCTCACTGCAGAATTAGAAACCCAGATTGGTTCTTGTATAAGTCTCCGCTCCATTCTTCACACCCATTGATGGAATCACACATTTTTCTTTAGCTGCTAAGCTAAAAATACTGCTAACATCATTGTCGACTGTGGCACAAAGTTTCCAGTGAAGCTGTCAGTGGACGGCGTTATTGGCTGGGTGTTTCTGCAGAAGCATCCTCTCGGTTTCAACAATCTGATCGAGACTTTGAAACGTTTCCCCCCAAAATAACGTGACTCAATTTAGTCCAAAATATTAAAAACAGCCAAGAGCAACAACACGACAGCAGCAATCTGCCGTTCGTGTCATCCCGTCAATCATACCCAAAGCGTAGGCGTCAATTGCTGTGTGTGTGTGTGTGTGTGTGTGAGTGTGTGAGTGTGTGTGAGTGTGTGTGTGTGTGAGTGTGTGTGTCTACAGTGGATGTATCTTGTTTGGCAAGAAGCGTCTTCATATTTGATTTTCAAGAGACGCCTGTTCGTTTAATTTCTGCAGCCGCTCTCATTTTTTCCTTCTTTCCCTGCAACTTTTCCCCCCCTCCCTTCTTTTCTTCTTCTTCTTCTTCTTCTTTGACTTCTTCTCCCCCCAGAGTAGAAACACATTTCAATGACACGCCCACGCCTGGGCCTGTCAGCCCCTCGCCCTGTCAGAGCGCCCACGCCGCTCTGCTCCCCTTCTCCCTCCCCTCCGCTTCCCACCAACCCACATTCTCAACACTTTGCGCTCTAAAAGCGCTGCTTCTTTTCATCCAAGTTCCTCTTTAGCGAAGGAAAGAAAGAGGGGAAGGAGAGGAAGAGCCGAGCGTGATTCAGTCTCCAGGCGGTGGCAGTGCCTGTCATGGAGTGTCCCTTTTCATTTGGAGCGAACACGAGTTAAAGAACGGCTGTGATGCCAAAAAAGAAGAGATTAAAAAAAGACAGGAAAGGAGCGTGGTGGCTCCTGTTGTCTCCACCCACTGTTGTGTTGCCGCTTTGGGAGGCAGACACATTTTAGACGGGTGTGGAGGTGACTTCACTGGTGGAAAAACCCACAAAAAACCGTTGTGAAATTACAAAATCTGCTCAGAAAGTCACTTCAAAGCAGACCTTCGGTTAAAATACACTCTTTTTTTTACTTTATGATGTCATATGAGGCCACAGCTTGTGTGCACTGACAGCGTACGTGCGTGTGTGTGTGTGTGTGTGTGTGTGCAGGACTAAAGCTGGTGTGTTTGCACAGGCTCCCTGTTAGCAGAGTCTTACTTTGTGTCTGTTGAGAAAGTGTGGGATGGTATGAGCGGCTTATGTCTGACTGAACACGTGTGTGCCTGCGTGGGCGGGGAGTGTGTATAGGGGCGATGTGTGTGTGTGTGTGTGTGTGTGTGTGTGTGTGTCTTTGCAAACAGATTAGGCTCATGTGGGTGTTTTGGGCAAGGATGTATGTGGGCGTAGTGAGCGTGGGCGGAGGTTATGTGACATGCAGATAGAGACTGCAGTGTTCCTGCAGTGTGAGTGTGTGAAACTTTACTGCTGCTATAGGGGCCCTGCTGCCTGCAAATGTGCCAGCGTGGAAATCTGCAGCCCTCACACTCATCTACATCGCAGCTCCAGTCAGAAATCCCCTCCACAAGCGCACGGGCTGAAAAATGTGTCACCAACGCGGACGGACGGACGGACGGACGCCATCGGAGTTGCTGAGACATAAAAACACAAGTGAAAGTCCTGCATCAAAAATCCGAGGCTCTGATTGGCTGCTCAGATCAGACACACGGCCTAACAATAGCTGTCTATTCATCGGTGGATTAATAATATGCAAATGATTTTAAGAGAAAGAAACTCAGAAGCATCTCAGGAAAGCTTGTCAAGATGCTGGAGCCTGTCGAAGGGCTTCTGCCCAAAAATGAGAGAAAAAGGTCAAAGGAGAGCAAAAAGAACTTTCCAGTTAATTCATTCATCTGTATTTGACACGTTAAATGCCGTTTGCAAGGACGGCGACTCCGCCTCCTCAGTGGAAAAACAAACTCGACTGTGGTTGAAGGCTGAACGTCTGAGAGCGCTCGTTTGTTGAGGCGCACGTTCACGTCGACGCGCTGCCCAGCAGGAGACTGCAGATCAGACAGCGCGTGAGACACCTGAAGCCAAAGAAAAGGGATGTTAGCCAAGGACACGGCCAAACACGTGATCGCCACCTGGTGGCCGAGCTTAGAAAACATCTACAACTAACCTAGCTGTAAAAAAAGGAGGTTTTAGTTAAAAATGTAAGGAAACAAAGAGGATTTTGCAGACGCCTGGTCTGCTTTTCAATGTGTGAGGGTACGCCGGTGAAGTTTGTTCAGCTAAAACAGCATCAAAGCTTTATTTCACATGATTAGCATTTAATTCAAGCTTTGTTGAACTGAAGTTAGAAACGACAAATCGAAACAAATTTATTTAGAGCCTAGAATCAAAGCGTCCTGGGACGGACAGACGTTTGCGCCGAAGGCCTCGTTAGACTAAAAACCTCGTTAATATTGCGGTGGTTTTGCTGGTTAATACGTCAGTGGGCGGTGTTGCACTGACGTGGACGGGATTTGCCCATTTTGACCACGCGCGGGCCTCAGCGAACCTCCACGCCCACAGCATCCTCCCCCCGAGAGTGCCGCTGACGTCTGAGGAGGCTGTTATCTCCTGGAGGTTGACGCTCCCTCAGCCACGACCGCAGGCTGCAGTCAGAGAGAAAGCCACGCCACGCGCAACGCCTCCGCGCTCATCTGGGGGCGCGCTTCACGTGTTCGGCGTGCTGGCGTGGGGCTGCAGCGGGAAGGTCGAGGCTGCCCGGTCACCTTCTCCTGCAGGAGATGTGACAGAAAAAGACCTCCTGCAGGAGAGCGAGCAGGAGGAAAAACTGGGAGAAATGGCGAAACAATGCGAGCGAGCGGGGCGTGAGCAAAGTTGAGGCAGGCTTTGAAGTGGAGCCACACATTTTGCATGATTATTGCTGTTAAGTTTTTGATGTTGAGCCAGCAGGCATGAAAAACAACAGCATCTTGGGATTAGTCCCCCCCCACACACACACACACTCACACGCCTACTTGCCAGCATAAGCCCCTGACTCAATTAGAAAAAAAACCTCTGCAACTTAGGGCTCCTCACGCACAAGTACCCACACCGGCCTGCCCACGTCCCTGCAGCACATCACAGGCTGCGCCGCTTTCATCTCAGGCGGGGATTCGTGGCGGCGACGCCGATGCGGAGACGCGTGGAAAACGAATGTACGCCCGAGCCGAGGCAGCGGGGACCAACCCGCGGAGGAGATGGAGAATCATCTGCTGCTAATTAAACAGCGGCTATCATCCTGCCGCCTGAGCGGAGCCTCGTTCGGGCTGTGTGAATATTGATTCTCCCAGCGTCAATGTTGGTTTAATGCTCAAATGTTGCGTTTAAAAGGTGCGTTTCACGCCACTTTGACGCGCTTTTGATGTCGTTCAAACTGTTGGGGACGGCTGGGGGAGAAACGTGGAGCTGATGGCGCCGGCGGAAAAAAACAACAACAACACAGATTCCTCGTTGTGCTTCTCCAAATTTCAGATTAAAGACAAATTCAGCAAAAGAGGATGTTCTTTGATGTAGCAGAAACAGGCCCAGAATTCAGCTACCTGGCGGATCTGTCACATGATTGAAAACAGAAGAACAGCCTCCGTTAACACTGAGCACTGGACAGTAAATCTAAATTGTGGGAGAAGCTAATTTAAACATCTGCCCACTTCCTCCAATCAAAATGCTCCACTTCCTCACCCCGAGCTCTCATTGGCTGGACGTGACGTCTCCTTGGACAGGAAGGAGTGGCTCTGGGAGACGTTACGGTGTCAGCTGAAAGCTTTCAGATGTAAAGCGCGTCCCTCCTGCCGTGCAGGGTGCGGGGGCTGGAGGAGGGGAACCGGGCAGGGCCGTCCTGCCGGGCCACCGGCCGCCCACGCGCAGGCCTGGCCGGGTGGGCGTCATCTATGGAGCGATTGATCCCAGGCAGGACAAAAAGTCTCCCTGTTGTCCTGCCTGAGCTGCAGGAGCACAATAAAGGTCTCAGACTCGCTGCAACAAATCCTGCGGTCGCGTTCTGCTGCAGTTAAAGAAGAAGCGTTCGGTACCTGGAGCATCTGCTGCTGGGCGACAAGGGGAGTCCCCCCCGGATCCCCCCTCGGACCCCCTGATGGAGACAGGAGAGTGTGCAGGACTGGCCTGTTGTGGCTGATTCAGGTACCGGTCGGCTTGAAACGTGACGCGGAACACCTCGTGCGTTAGATTTGGAGTAAGGTGCCCCTGACCTGGCCTGACCCGCCCCTCACACATGCTGAGAGCGCCTCTGAATGCAACATTCACGTCTGTGGTCCAGGCAGCCATGTTGGCGAGGCAGCTGCGCTGGTGGGGGGGCGACCTCTGGTCGGAGAGGTCGCAGCTACTGGCTCCAGACGTTGAGGACTCGAACCCAAATCTGATGATTTTTCCGTGGGGCCGAGCAGGCCTCGGACGACCCAGCAACGCCGCCAGCGTTACCGCAGCGCGTCAACACCTCCGTCACGCCACGGCGTTTTCACAGCTCCGCTCGCCATTCCCACGTGTGCCGCTGTGGAGCAGGTGAACGGGCGTGGGTTGGAACGCTCAGCAAAGTCAAGGAAAATGCCGTTCTGTAGACACCTGAGGAGCCACCGCGGCAACACGGCGTCGCTTCATTCAGAATACGATGGTGATTTAATCACCTTATTCCGAATATCGTCTTCAGAAATGCGGCGCAGTCCACTTTAATGATATTAAAATCCACTGAACAGATCAAACCGGGTGATTCTGTCTGTTGCTTCCTTCCGACATCGGCGTCCGTCAGAGGCCGCAGATGTTGACGCATCTGGGAATCTACGATTTTTGCCGTAATTAGCGCAGTCAGCGACACTCCAACTGTGTAGTGCAGCTCTCATCTCCTGCTAATCACCCTCATGATCCATCATTAACTGCAGCCGCAGACCTACGCTGGCCCTGGCTGAGCTTTAATAATTGAGAACCCATGCTCTCCCGTCTACGTGAAGAGGGTCAGAACACACCGAAGGTTTTATACGGTTATCAGCCATCCTGATTCATTCTTCCTCCAAACAACCTTTCATCCAAATCACCAGTAAAGAATTTCCCCTCCCTGTCTGGGAGCCTGCTAATGAGCGCTGCGAACAGGCCATCCGGCTCAGACTCCTCTCCAAAATAACACTTGGCTGCTGAGACACAGAGACGCTCTGGCAAAATTTGGAAGGCGGCAGCCATTGTGGTCGGTGGATGAAAATGTTAATTTCCTCTCTTGATAATGGCGCATGTCGACTCCAAATGAGATTATACAAACAGAATGGTGGCTAACATGCCTGTAATGGGCTTAGCGTGTTTTAAAATACACCGTCATCCTGGAGCACGGCGAGACGTTAATGGAAACCTTTGAGGTTCTCACATCAAAAGCACTCGGGGACCCGAGGCGGGTACCTGAGGAACACCAGGATTAAGGAATTAGCGTGTAACAAAGCTAATTTGGGGCATTTAAGAAGTGCTGGTGGGAATTTTTCCTTATTGGGAAAAGAGTAATTAGGTTTACATCTGCATGCTAAATCTTTAATATTTTTTCACTTGTTATAAGTGGAAGTCCAAATAATTACAAAATGGAATGAAGATTTCCAACATAACTACTTTTTAAAGAAAAAACTTTTTACAGAATTGAATATAGTCACTTTTTAGGTGTAATTAAAATCAAAAAAGTCTAAAAATGAAATTACATACGATCGCCATTTTAAAGCCTAATCTGTGGTCGGCCAACAGGGGGCAGTGTAAGGATTTCAGATTCTCTGTGTTCATATTGTCTATACATCATGTTCCATGAGTCATCTGAGGTGGTGTTTTTGATGAAATGAAACCGTCTTTGCCCAAAGTAATCACTCTAAATACGTAACAAAGGGTTTTCATTGCATCAGGTGGAGCTGCGGCGTCCTCACTTCCCTATGGAAACAGAGATAAACACAGCTGGTGGGTGACGCCAGAGCGACCATGACAGCTGTCCACTCTTATATGTCCAACACACCCGCTTCACACTGCAGAGGTCACCCTGCTCACCCCACAAATGCTAATGTCGCTGCTAGCGCCTCGGGAAATTAGCTCCATTCTTTTAACTTTAATTACAGTTCCTGAAGTAAAGGTTTTCTTTATTTGCTAAATCAAATAACACACGAAAAATAGTGACTTCATATTGCAAACGTTAACTTGATGCATAAAGTGTTAACTGGCTAAACATACTTTGGCATTTTACTGATTATTTTACAATCACAGTGTAGCATAATGCTATAAAAAACTTTCATATCCTTAAACAACAGGTGTTTACGCTACAACTGCAGCTTGCATTGAGGTGCACGGAAATATAAATAGTGACGGCAACAGCAGGAAGTGTCAAGTGTAGCACGAAGATTTGGTGTGATTTGAAAATCACAATTTCTGTTCTGCAAGAGAAGAGACACAGCTGTGATTTCAGACTGGCTACGACCCTCAGCCTGACTCAGGTGGTCGTCAATGCGGCGCTGCAGGAAGCCTGAGTGCTCATTATCTGCTACACACACACACACACACACACACTCACACTCATAACAGTCCCCAATTCATCTCATGAGCTGGAGTTCCCAGAAAAAAACACACACAGGAGAGCAAGCAAACACCACAAAGAGAGGCCCCAGACCCACCTCTGAGGTGACAGTGCTAACAGTTCCTGGGAAACTAGCATCATTTGAACTCTGTCTGCATCATTTTAACTCTTTTTGCATCGTTTTAACTCTTTTTGCATCGTTTTCACTCTTTTTGATGTGAAACTGCTTGACTCATGGAGCGGTGCAGGCCGTGGGAGCTGGCCTCGGCAGTAACGCGCTCCCAACCTTTAAGGAACACGTCAGAGAATCGAGCTTGTGTGTCTTTTTAATTTAAACACGGCGCATCATCGGCGCCTACAGAAACCAAAGCTGGTGCTCGTTATTGAAGACCACGCAGCACCAACAGCAGAGGGGCTGGTGTCTCCACGGATACCCGATGGGCTCAGCGTGCCAAGATGGAGTTTATTTTATTTCTGTTTTTTTATGACAGCACAGTCTAGTTTTTGAGGAAGCCTATTACTGTCCACCCACGCACACACACCCATCAGTAACAGGCGCACCACGACCTCAATAACCTTACACACACACACGCACGCACGCACACGTCCATAAAGCAACTGACACGCCGGTGCAACACTGCCACCAAGTGGACACAGCAGGAATGTGACTCTGGGTCATCATTTGCGTTATTTGTTATAAATTGTCATAAAATCTAAAAATGTGAACTAAACGTCTGTTTGTTGACTTGTAATAACACACACTGATCTAAGCTTGCCAGGAGAAAATAATTTATATAAAAATGAATCAAAAACAGAATAAATGAGACATTTAAGTGTTTTAATTGGGGTAGATTTTAATAAAGTGAGACAATTGAGATTACACTGATACTGTAATAGAGGTCTTATATTGGATTTGATGGCAGGAAAATTCTTTCCGTGACATATTTTAATTAATTTGTCGACTGTAAACAGAAATCTTTCCTCTAATTGGGTGTCACCCAGGCAACACTTGAGAATTCTCAATACTGGGAAATGTTTGGCATGAAAACGAGGACGGTGAAATAATGTGTCGGCTATTGGCAGCTTTGACAGAAAAATATTGGAATGGAGCTTATAAAAGGAGCATCTTTGCCAGCTTTTCCCGAGGAAGAGTAACCACGTTAAAAGAGGCGCTTCCTTTTCCTTAAACTGAGATTTGAAAGAAGTGACGTGAATGGTGAGATTATGGAAATCAGGATTGAAATACTAGGACACGTTTAGTTCCCAGATATCCCACCATGCTTCGGGTCTACAGTTGACCAGAATGAGCTCAAAGCATTGATGGATTTACTCAAAGCAAATCTGACCACTTAATTACAAAAAAAAATAAATGAAATTCAAACCAGCTGCATCACGTGACCACAAGTATTTCCTATTGCTACTCTTTCACATTAAAAGCATTTCTGATCCGTCACCAAGCTGCTCCTGCAGGTAAAACTCCACATTGAACACATCATTCGTCAGACTGAATCTCTTCTTTAAAAGTTAATAACTTACAAGGGAGGCACGCTGTTACTATTATGTTACAGTTGAAGGGTTTTTCCTTCACACTCCACCTGTCCAGGGTGGAAACACGCGGCGCCAGGCTTCCGAAACTCAACCAGATAATAAATACATTTTTACACAACGCTGCCTGACCCTCTGACTCAGACTCCATCAGATTTATAACTTAATAAAAACCACTTGAAGCTGGTTCAGTGAACGTCTGCCGTGAAGGCCGGGTCTCCCCGAGGCCCACCTCCACCCGAGGACGGCTGCGTTTGGTCTTTGTGAGGGTCCGCTGCTGTGGGGTGGGTGGGGTCACCTTGAGTGGGTGTTTGTGAGACGCCGTCTGGATCTGTGGCACCAGCGTCAGGTGCTGCTGCCTCCGTCTGCTCCGCTGCTTCCTGATTTTTAGGTTCCTAGCGGCAACAACAAGAAACGGTGACGCCAGGTGACGCAAGACCAGATTTGCCGTCACCCTTTCATCGCAACACAGAATATTTTGCGACTTTGCTGGTGGAAAATCCCAAATTCAGGAAATATCGCAGCGCCGTCATGAGGAACGCTCACAGGCCCCTTTGAACACAAGCAAACCTCCCTGGATGTCTGAGCTTTTCAGCTAACCTAGCATCCTCGTTGCTAACTGAAGGGCCGCCAGCCCGGCCGTCAGCGGGCGTGGTCAGGTGTGTCACCAGGCATGCGGACGTGCGTCAAAAAGCAGGAATGGGACGTTCACAGACCCAAAAATACGCATGCATGTGCACACCCATCAGCTCATGCATCTACACACAAAAGGAAGAGGAAAGCTTGGACAATGACAATATGTCTGCTCATCTACCACGCATGCCAAACACGCACACACACACACGTGCACACACACACACACACAGTATATTTCCATCAACCTTTATACACACCAGCGTCTCACCTTTCTATAATGTGTGTGTGGACAGTGGAGGAGGAAAGTTGAGGTTAATGAGAGTTAAAAGACACATTTTCTACACAACAGACATGACAGAAAGATTATTATCATTAATATTAATATTGATGATTGGAATGATTACTTGTTATTGTTACGAATTTAGTTAATTTAATTTAACTTTAATTTAATTCATTCAGGTGCGCTCTAGAGTCCGGAATTTACGGTAATTGTATTTTTTCATCAGGCCACATCCCATAGTTTAGGTGAAGCGCCGGTTTTACCTGTAGTGATTCAGACTCTGCAGGGGGCTGCTTGTTCTTCATCGCACTCATGATTTCCCTGATCTGAACAATGGCAAAGGCCAGGGTAACCCAGGGGGAGCCCGACAGCACCCAGGCTGGTTTGTTCACGTCCTCCTGCTCCTCCTGGAACTTGGTCTTCTTCACGGGCGTGATGGCAGCCTGGAGATTTGGGGAGGGGCTCCTGATGGGGCCCTGACTCTGCACCTCGATGGTGGCAATGGGAACCGGGCTGGACGGGACTGGGATGTTCTCAGCCAGGATTGTGTCTTCTGATAAAGAAAATAGACCCAACCATCAGACGCTCGTACAGCGCGTCCATAAATTGAGATGAACTCTTTATATGAGTTGTGTAATTCATCCTACAGATCGCTCTTACTGATTTTTATAACATTTAAGTTTGCTTTTACCCACCTTTCCCCTCCATCTCTCTGCTGAGACACTGGATAAACGAGAAGATGAGGAGGATGACGAGCGAGGCCATGCCGATTCCCCTGAACGTTTCTGCAGCACCTGCAAAACAGAACACAAGGAAGCGTGAATCACCAGCGTCAACTTTACACACTTTGCTTGAAGGGAGTCCAGGCAAACTCTTCAGGTACCAAAATAGTTGACAAAGACCCCTCCAACCATGGCTCCACAGCCACGGCCCAGGCCGAGGTGCAGACCCTGCAGGATGCCCTGTGCCGACGTCCTCAGCGCAGGAGGCACTGCTGCGCTCAGGTAGGAGATACAGGCAGCCCACACTGATGCATGTGTCACGCCTGGGAGACACAGACAGACAAATGAATGGACGTCACACCCAGCTGAGGACATAAGAGCATTTAAAACTGGTAGTACACAATCTGTCCACCAGGCGGAGCTGTGAACGCTCAGCAAGGTGTCTGCTTACGTGACAACGACAGGTTCTTTTTATCGTGATAAAACGTTTGTTTGTCGTCTTTTATAAGTCAAACACGTTCAGTTCCGGCCATGAACAGCCATTTGTGCACCACGCCTTCTCAAAGCTGCACATTAGATATGTTAAGTGCAAACAGCAGGAAAAAAAACCTCCCGTTGACGCTGCTCAACGTGCTGCTCTTTCTGCTGACGTCATGGCAACAGAACTGTTTCATTCAAGGCGGTTTCACCGTGTGTTTCACAGTGTCTTTGTGTCTCTTTTGATGGTTCCCAGCTCTGCCCTTTTTCACCTCTACTGTGGTTGTAATTTAAAACACAGCATCCATCCTTCTCGTTGCTGATGGAGCAGAGTGTGACTGAGCTTCTTAACGTTAGCATGCGGAACATCCTGTCGAGCTCCAGCAGCCTCTCGCTAACCAGCAGATCAGTGTTGACCCATCTGGTTCCTGTCAGACAAACACACCCAGCTTCCTGTCCTGTTCCCAGGCTCCACGCGGTCCTAATGCCCCCCCCCCCCCTGCAGAGAGGGCCTGTATTTACCTTGAAGGACCTCCATGGGCAGGACGGACCAGGCGTTCTCCAGGTAGGAGATGTACAGGTAGCGCGCTGTGTTGCAGGCCAGGCCGATGTAGAGCACCCTGAGGGACGTGGGGGGGACAAACATCAAGGATTACAATAACGTTTCCGATGCTAAATGAGCTCAAGCGCGCGCACGCATGCACCCTTCAGACTCAGCTCATTCAAATGCGCTGCACTCGCATGAGATATTTGAATATCTCACGCAACCGTCGCCTGAAGCTGAGCACCAACGAACCAACGGGCCTGCAGCAGACCCAGATGATCGAAGCTGCAGTTCACTCGTGATGGAGGCGTGAATTCATGAGGGGAACCCGTGTCTGTGCAGATCTGTCCTCCTGACTTCAGCAGCTGCAGAGCTGCACCGTTCTGTGGTTCAGCTGTCAGCAGAATCCACCTCAACCCCGAAACAAAAGCACAGACGGAGCGAAGAGCGCGACACACCCTCCGATGGTTTATCTGCTCGCTGTCATTCAGGTTTAGCTTTTATTTGTCCTGGGGTAATTTGCTGAGCACATACAGACTAAGCAAACATGACCAGCGCCTGTTTAAAGTCAGCAGGTTTTTGGCTCACAGGATCTTTATGAGCTGTCACGCATCAGGAGCATTTCTCTCTTCTTTTGAATCATCGCTTCTGTTAGTGTCAAAAGTTAACTTAATGAGCAATAAATGTGGCTGATTTTATGACACACATCTTGTCTTGTGTTCCGGTTACTGTTCATAGATGAGTGTTCAAATAAAGTCGTCTAACAGGACATTTGCAGTCAGAGCGTTTCCTGCTAAATGAGTGTGAAGCGTCACGTCCTCACACTGCTGCTGCTGCTGGACGTGAACACACAGACGAGCTGCTCGTGCACAGTCATGATTGTAAAGCAGAGCTGCAACTGTCTTTGAGCCAGGCAGCAGGTGGAGTCTGACGCTGGAGGTGGGTTAGGGACAGATGTTGTGCGTTTCCTGTGCAGGCGGCTCTGAAAGCCAACACCATCATCTCAAATGTCCCCGAAGCCACCGTGAAGGAAAGCGTCTCGCTGCTGCAGCAGGCAGACGGATCAGGACGGGCTAACCGTCAACTGCTACCAAAAACATCCATGCTGAAGCATTTAATGTTGACCTGCTCCTTGGCTACATGCATGGAGATTAATCAGCATCGAATCAGGAGATAAAAACAAACAAAAGATCCTAAACTGCAACGTTCAGCACCCTGTCTACGGACCACAACACTGCCACCTAGCTGTTGGAGGTCTGAATGATTATTCAGATTTTTTTTCTCCCTTGAAGGCAAAAAATGTAAAGAATCACTAAAAACGAATCGGCAACAACGACTGAATTCAGACGCTCGCAATCGCATCTTACCTGACGTGTCCGACCAGCTCGATGAACTTGTGGCTGGTGAAATAGGCGCCCAGCTCGGAGATGTGGCTCAGCACGGAGCAGACCCCGAACAGCGTGGTGGTCCCGTGCAGGTCCTCCAAATGCCAGTAGAGGAAGGTGAAGACGAAGCCGTAGCCGAAGCCCATGAACCAGGCGACGAAGAGGACGGAGCTGTAGCGCACGCTGCACAGGAGCTTTAGGAGGTCGCTGTAGTGGAACTCCTTGGGAGGGCTGCTGGGGGCCAGCTCAGGGGGGCTGGACTCAGGCGGAGCTCCAGGGCTGTCGTCTCCCATCATGGCTCCCTCTGGAAGCTCCTGTCTGTAGCGCACGTCCTTTTCAAAGTGGAACTGCGTGGCCACAACGAAGGCCATGCCCATCAGCACGCCGAAGGCGATGAAGGCGATCAGGTAGTTGTGAATTCGGAAGTCGGGTACGACGCAGCCGATTCCGTCGACGGTGACCTGGAGGTGGGTGTGGTCGATCCAGATGCCCACCAGCAGCATGGCCAGACCCCAGCCCAGAGAGCCCCACATCCTCTGCAGCCCATAGCGATCCCGAGCCTTGCCCAGGTACTGCAGGGTGACCGTGTCCACGATGGTGATGGCGGGGGCGCTGAAGAACTCCCCCACTATGATGACCAGGAGGATGAGCAGGAAGATAGACTCCACCTGGTCATTGTTGTAGATGATGTGGTACTCCCTGCGTTCGCTTGGGGCAGGGGAGGTGGTGGTTGTGGAGGGGGGCGTTGTGTTCTGCGTGACCTGGGTGCTGTTGGGCAAAGCGAAAGGAACAGAAGTATCGTTGGCGTCAACGCTTCGCTTGTGCCAGCGGGACTCCCCCAGGTAAGAGTCCAGGAGCTCCTGCAGGCCCGTGAGGTCCAGGGCACTCCGGCGACCTCTGCTGCCGTGGGTGGAGTTGCTGGAATTGCTCGACTGCGTCAGGTTATCATACGGCAGGGTGCTGGTGATGGGGCCCAGCGTGGTCGGAGGACTGCCGCCTTCCTCCTCACACTTCATCTCAGCTGGTTTGACGAAGCCGATGCCGCAGTTGAACACCAACCAGCAGAACACGGAAAACAGCAGCACCACTTTACCCTTCTTGAAGCGGTCGGCCACCACGCCCCAGAAGGGGGCGCTGCAGAACTCGATGAAGTAGCGGATACCGACGAGCAGCCCGCTGCGGGTCGCCGACAAGCCCAGCTGCTTGTAGTACACGGCCAGCAGGGGGTGCAGGGAACCATAGGCAGCGTAGAAGAAAAAGTAGAAGACCTTGGAGACCAGCAGGGTGGTGTTGACACGGAGGCACATCCTCCCGCAGCAGTCCAGGGAGCTGGACTTTGAGCCGGGCGGCTGGTCAGGGGGCGTGTCAGGGGAGGGAGCCGCCGCTGGATCCGTGGACAGAGTGTTGAACGGCTCGGCCAACACGTACCTTCTTTTCTGCTCCTCCTCATCGTCGGTCAGGATGGCAACCTTGTCATTAGCTGCCATATCTGCAACACAAAGAAACGACGGTGGGGCGGACCAGAAGGTCTAGACTGACAGTGTGTAACACAGCTGGGCAGTGCTGCTCCGTCAGGTGCTTAGAAAAAAGTTGAGCAGAAAAAAAAGAGTATAGAGGAGAACAAATATTATGTTTCCATTACATTTGAGCAGCTTTATTGTTCCAACAAAGGGACATCTGTGTCTGACTCTGGTGAACGCTTCACAAACTGATCGAGCCAAATGCACATAAAGACACCTAAAATCTGTCTTAAGCGTTTCAACACGGTTTGGTTTGATTTAATCTGCTCTGAGTTTAGGAAAAAGAAAAAACAACCTCGTGTTTTTTTAAAAAACCAAAGCAAACCAAACCATCTTCACCATATGTTGCTGCGCAACCCGACGCACAAACAGGGGCTGCAATTTCCAGATGTCACTTTAGGCCCCATATGGTGCCAGGATGACATGATGCAGCCCATAAATTCAATAAGATTCCGATTTTCATCCGACAAACATGATAATTTTCAGTAAAGGATGAATCAAGGACGGTTCAAAACTGTTTCCAGCTGCCGAGGCGGAAGTGATTATTACCGCCAACAGAATTATTTCTTTCGATTTTGACGAGGAAAATTAATAAAATCCAACAAATTACCAAACACAAGAAGATGTAATTAGCTATAATGGCGCTGGTCTTTATGAAAGTGAAGCGAAAAGGAAAAGCGTAGCTGCGGTTGGTACTTTACATTCATGCCGACATTTTAAACTCAAAATAGGTGGGAAAACACCATAAAATGAAATTAAAAAAACCCAGCAAACACTTAGAAACATATGGATTTTCCTACCTGGTCAGGTCACCGCTCCCATTAAACTATGACTGCGCTGTTTCTTCTGAATTTCTCACATCAAGGTTGGACATTTTCAGACTAAGATCGACTAAACTAACCAACACCGGCAGGTATCTGAACTTATCGCCAGAGCTTTAATCTCACCTACATTTAGAATGTTTCCAGGGCTTTTTTTTGTCTTTGGTCAGAGAACAACAGGGACTAGTCCAACCGGAGCTCCCACCTGTCCCGGCCAAACCGCATCAAGTCCGCCATCATGGACACGACGTTTTCCGGACAGTTTTTCCAAACTAAAAGCATTATTAAAAAAAAAAAAACTATTTCGCTTCTCAACGCTGTTTTAATGCTCATAAATTAGTTCATGATGCGTCATTGTCTGGCGGGGGGGCACATAAAGTATAGGAATAAAGATACAGCCACACCGTTGTGTCCCTCCATTCATAATATATGTTGTGTGTTTGATTGTGCACTTTTCGATAAACGTGTTTCACCAACAGTGGCCAATGCTGTGCTTTTACTTTTCTATATCCGGTCGTGTTCAGCGCTCTTGCAGTGACGCAGCAGAGCGACTCCACCTAAAGGTCCACGGCGCCTAAACTAAAGGAAAACTCATTCATCCTCATCACCAATGCATGTCATAAAATAAGGATCAAGCTTCCGTGTAATATCTGTGATTTTATTAGTTATGTTTCTTTTCTGAAATAATTTCAAAAATGATAGATTTATATGTAGACGTTTTCTACTGTAATAGAGTTCTTCGCCTGCAGGGGGCACTGTTTAGAACGTCCAGGGGGGGAAAAAGCATTGTGATGAATTTTATTTTAAATAAAACACTTGCTTTTTTATGTTAAAGCTTATTTTGATATCAAACAGAATGAGTCTGAAAACTATATGATTTAAGCAATATGAAAACAACAATTAAATGTTGCAGGAAACAAGAAAGCAGGAAGAAAACCAGGGTCTTCAGTAGTCTGACTCATCTGAAAGCTCTGCCTGTTGAGTCCAGTGCTTCCCTTTCTTCTTCTTCTTCCTCTTTCGCTCCCCCATCACCATGGCAGCGAGCACTGTGATTACCACGGTGACAGTGATGATGAGCACGGTGACCGTCTCAGCGATGCACAGCTCCGTGTCCACGTCCATCAGCCGGTAGTCTCTGAGGACCTGTGGCTCCTGACAAGACAGGTTATAGTAGTCGTCCAAGAAGAGCCTCTGGATGGTCCGCAGCTTCCGGAACACTCTCTGCAGGTCGCAGTCGCAGTTCCAGGGGTTCCCCTCCAACAGGATGTGGGTGCTGTAGGTGTGGATGTTGAGGAAGGTCTTGAAGTAGACGGTGGACAGCTGGTTGCCAACCAAATTCAGCAACGTCATGCTGGTGAGGGGCTTGAAGACCCCCGGATCTGTCTCGCTGATCTGGTTGCCGGCTAAGTTGAGGACCTCCAGGGAGCGCAGCATGGAGAAGATCCCGCTCCTCAGAGCGGTCATCTGGTTGTCCTCCAGGTGGAGCTGCCGCAGGGTGCTCATGGAGGAAAAAGACCTCACCTGGATGGTGTGAATGCTGTTGCTGCTCAGGTTTAGCCTCTGGAGGCCGTCCAGGTGGAGGAAGCTGCGGCTGTCCAGGCTGGTCAGGCGGTTGTGGGCCAGCTGCAGCTCCCGCAGGAACGCCAGGCCGATGGAGAAGCCTTCAGTCAGGGTGAAGATCCGGTTCCAGCTCAGGTCCAGTTTCTGCAGGAACTCCAGCTGGGAGAAGCCGCCATCCTCCACCAGGCTGATGTTGTTGTTCTGCAGCAGGAGGACGCGCAGCTTCCGGCTTTTGCCGAAGGAGCGTTCGGGGATGACGGAGATGTTGTTGTCGCTCAGGTCGAGCAGTTCGGTGGCGGGCGGGACTCTGAGGGGCAGGTGGGTGAAGAGCCTCCGGGCACAGATGGTGAACTTCAAGTCTCCGTGACAGTCACAGCCCGGCTCGCACCTGCTGCCGCCAGACCAGGAAGTCTGCAGCGTCAGCAGGAGGAGAAGCAGGACGTCCTTCATGGCTCCGCTGAGGACGGAGGCGATGCTGCGAGGAAGATACAGCAATCAACGCAACATCTTCAAAAGAGTCCGTCGTAACCAGGCAACCAGGCAACTGCTGTTTAAAAGAGGCTGTTGTTCTTAAAAGTTATCCTTGAAATGATCATTTTAACTCCTGTTTGTTTCATTTAAAAATAAAATAACGAGAAAAAAACAACACAATTCATGAAAAATAGCAATGTATTCATGATTAACCTACAAAGTTGCACTACTGCAATGTTTTCAGGTACTTTTGCAACAAGGAACTAAAACTGCAGCGACGGCGTCACAGAATCAGAGACAAGAATCTTCTCTCTTTTAAAGAGGGAAATGAAAGAGCAGCTGTCTCACCTGCAGCCGCTCCGGCGGTCCAAGTGTGTTTGAGCAGCTGACGGATGTCAACACGGCGGCAGCTGAAAGCTGGACATGATGGAGGTGAGCGAGGGCGGATTCAAAGCCAACGCCACAAAGGCAGAGCGATGGAAAGAGACGGAGGAGAGCTCGTCAATTATTCACCAGGCGGAGAGGCGGCTGCTGTGTGTGTGTGTGTGTGTGTGTGTGTGTGTGTGTGTGTGTGTGTGTTGGGGGTTTTTAGGAGATTGAAGCTAAAGTGGGCCACAGCCACCGGAATAAAAACGGCTGAGAACATGTGATTGATTGGAGGAAGAGCAGCATTCATCTAATCTAAGCTCTGTTTCTGGATGAGTGGACACATTTAATCACATGAAGAAAATCCCCATTTTTAGTGTCATTTTCTCCTCATCTCTTTGCATAAATAAATAAATACGCTTTCTGCATTCGAGGAGGAATTAAGCCTAACCCGGATCTTCCTCTCCGACTGGCAACAGCTGATTCAGCGTTGTGTTCTTGATCATCACAGGGATCATTGTGTTTTGTTTCATCCTGCCAAATGTCAGAGGTCAGGGTTTGATCTGCTGGAGCCGCTGTGTGATGCTGGATGAAGAAGCGACACCTGTACGACCTGAACTCCTCCCCAGAGGCTCCAGATGTGCCGCCTTTATTCCCGTCTGCAGGGAGGTGTCACGGAGATGAAGATTAGGATAATGCCGTTCAAATCCACGGATAAACCCACCGCCGCTACCGCCGTCGCCTTCCATCCATTAACAGAGAAGGCGGCGCTGAACCTGTGAGTGTGTGTGTGTGTGTGTGTGTGTGTGTGTGTGTGTGTGTGTTCTTGGGAAGTGAGGACATTTTGGCTGGTCCTCACAGATTCAAATGCCTATTTGAGGGTTAAGAGTTGGTTTTAAGCTTGTGGTTGGAACTGGGTTTAGATGAGGTGGAGGTTGGGTTGGGGGTTAGTTAGGGGGATGGTTGGGTTGGGGGTTAGTTAGGGGGATGGTTGGGTTGGGGGTTAGTTAGGGGGATGGTTGGGTTGGGGGCTGCGTAATACATCATATTAATGAAAATCCTCACAAAGATAAAAGTACAAGGATGATTGTGTGTTTTTCTTAATAAGTTAAACTTTCTTGATAAGTTAAAACTTAAAGTTCAAGTCAAACTTTTAGGGAAACAGAATGAGTTTTAACTTATTAAGATGTTTCCAGCCACAGACATCAGAAAGCCTGAAACATCAAAGCCGACTGGTTTTACAGCCATGACAGGCATTTCACGGATCGCTGCGCTAACAGGACTAAAACAAAACATTAACCCTCAGGTGAGGAAATCTGTTCTGAGATCAGCTAAAGTTTGGACTCTGTCACCCAATCACCTGACTGGACAATGAAGGGATTTACCTGACTAAAGGTCTCACCTGGATGAATGTGCTGTACCTTCTACTAGCACATTAGCTTAGCATAACAGGAAAAGGAGGCCAGTTGTCCACACGAGGTCATCTTTGTGTATTCGTTTCTCATGATGTTCCTCAAGGTTCTGTTCTCGTCCCACTTCTTCCTCATCCTGCACAACATTAAAGTTAAACTACTCAGATTAGCTGCAGCAAATTCTACGGCGTCCATACCAGAATCCTGAAACCTTATGAGAGTAAACGTTGAATTTGTTTTCCTGCTGATTCGTGTGTGAAACAGATATTAGCCGGTGCTGCTGACCGTCTCTTTGTTTAAGGTCGGACAGGTACAGTCATGCTTCCTGGATCAGGTATCGTCCTGGTTCTGGTTTCATGGCAACCTTTAACTTGGCCTGAATATCTGCAAAGTACAGAAGAGCAGCAGTGAGGTATTACAGTTACCTGGATGCTAACTGGACTCCTCAGCTGATTAGGAGTGGTGGAAGCACTATTACCACCGATGCTGCTATTACAATTATATATGTGTGTATTTAGCACATTAGAAGGATGTGTGTACTGTGCATGAGATACATATATGTCGTGTGTATATAAGTACACATGTGTGCAGTATCAGAGCACAGGAGGATTACAGTGAGACACATGAAAGCTGCTTCAGTCATGACGAAGATGCTAATCGGTAATCCGACTCGAAGAGGATTAAATCTGTGTTCCACTGTTGGAACATTAAACTTTCATTCTTTTCTTTGATTCCCCTGTCAAGGTTAAGCAAGATAAGCTATGAGCGTCTGCTTATTCCTTAAAAAATAGTAATTTGTGTATAATTATTTTGTTTCTTAAAGTGAAACCAGCAATAACTGAAAATGATGATGATTATTTCTAAAGTGTACTGAAGCGGGGTAAAGTCTTAAGAATATACCCTACACGGGAGAGACAGATGAAAAGGTAAATACATATAAATGATAAATACATCCATCATCCAACCTGGCAGTGATCACTGACGTCATCAGACTGGTCTGTGTGCAGTACTCAAAGCAGCCACTAGAGGGCAGAAGAGGACAGTCACGGCAGGACTGATGTAAAGAATATTTACGTCAAAAGAACACAAACTTCTATAAAAACGGCCTAAAATATGTTACAATAGCAGGACAGTCATGGAGAGGACAGATGGGGCAACATTTTTAGACACACAATGAGATTGTTACCATATGATCACTTACAGATACACTTGTAGTGTGTGAGAAAGTGAAAGAGAGAGAGAGAGAGAGAGAGAGAGAGTGTGTGTGTGACAGACAGATGGAGGTGTTAATGAGGGTGACAGTAATGGTGTGCCGTAGCGGCTCGTTCGCGCCCATCATCAAATGTGATGCGGCAGCTCTGTGGTGCAGCCCGGAAGAGCGGGGTCACAGAGGTCAGGGGATCAAGTCAACTTAAACAGACGCCGTCTTCAACAAGGTCCTCTGATCTGACAGGCTGTCAGTGCACGACGGCGCAGGAGACGCTGACAACCGCGGTCCGGTTGGGTTCCGCATCCACTGGGAACTTCTGTTTGCGGCTGTGTTTCAAAGATAATCAGGACACGACAACTCAGATCATCTGATGCTCAAACTACGATGAAGAATCTGGACGTCTCCTCCTCATCCTCACGCTCACCATCTTCATCTGCCTCCCCATCATCACCCTCATCCTCACATATTAATCTTCAAATTCCTCCTCATGATGTCTTTCTGTGTGTGTATGTGTGTGTGTGTGTGTGTGTGTG
>BJFM01002311.1:47125-60780 GCA_016586285.1 Arothron firmamentum | reverse complement strand
GCTCCACCGCCTCCACCTCCCGTCACACTTGCGGAAATTAACACATTTTTATCAGGTCGAGCTTCAAGTTTCAGTGGAAACATCTGTTCCATGTTTAATCGCATCACGTTATCGTTGCATCTTCGCTGTGTCTTTGACCCCCTGCAGACCAGGGCCTGTCTGCCTGCCTGCCTGTCTGTCTGCCTGTCTGTCTGTCCATCTGTCTGCCTGCCTTTCTGTCTGCCTGTCTGTCTGTCTGTCCATCTGTCTGTCTGACAGGTGGAGACAGGGTGTGTCTGCAGACAGGTGATTGATTCACGCTGCACCAGCGGGGCAGAAGAATCGATGAGCCTGAAGGCCAAAGACTCAGACTGGGGGTGAGGTTTAATGTCCCTTCTTGTCCTCTGCAGCGTCTAACAGGAAACATCGTTTTGTTCTGAAAAGAGGTCAGAACGCTCTGCCTCCACGTCCATGCGGGGAACAAGCTGAGTGGGGGGAGACGGCCGGTAAATAATTCAGGTGTTTCAGTGGGGTCCAGATCCAGGTGTCAAACACTGGTTTTAAGCCTGATTCCACCCAATTAAAGCGCCCATGAACTTCGACCTCTACTGGTGCCATTGAACACAACATCTCACCTGGATGACTGATCCTCTAGCTCATAACTGAGGAAGGTCAGAGAAGATGCAGAGTTATCGACAGCTGGGGTGCGTCTGCGGGAGGCCGAGGTCTCAGTATTTGCTCTCGTTTCTTTATAAACATTAAAAATGTACACCTTTAACAAGAATTCTCACTTTAGCTCAGTCAGTCGCTACACACCAGCCTGACCGGTGCCAGCCAGCAAAGAATGTATCCCAGTTCCTCCATTATCAAACCCCTGCACAAGCTCCTCCTGCCGGTAGGTGGCGCTGTCTGGCATGGCTTATCTGTGACAGCAGAAGCTTCCAAACACAGGTGAGTTCTGCCCAAGACTGTGGACCTCTGTGGAAACACCAACAAGGTTGAGGGAAAGACAGCCAGGCACTCTGCTGGTTGGCTGGAACCTGGGTGGTGTCTCCATCTCATCATCACTGATATCACTCTGTGTTTGTTTCCTTTGGCCTGAGTGTGTATTCACACTTCTGCAGGTGCAAAAAGCATCAGAGCAGAGGTGTGGAGCTGTGTGTGTGTGTGTCTGAAGGGAGAGAAAAGCTTCCTCAGGCAGTTGATAGTGAGGAACTACATGTCCCATGATGCATCTCAGCTCAGATTTGACAGTACTGAACACAACTAACACATTTCGTGTGTGTGTCTGCGTGTTTTCAGATGTGATGCTGTTGATTTCACATTGTAAGGACATCAGCTTCAAATCCAGACTCAGAGGGTCAGGTGAGTAGGTCACATGACGGCTCAGGAAGTTGGGGGGTGAGGAAGGTGTGAAAAGACAGGGAAAAAAAAGAGAAGAAAATCCACATGAAAGCACAAAATCCTTTATTGTGGGAATCGGAACACGTACACACAACTCAAGACTGCATTTTAAAAAAAATCATTTCTGTCTTTAACGTTCGACAAAATCTCCAGTGAGTAAAGTAGCAAAATAAAATCTTTCTCAAAAAAGCAGATAACAGAAAGTTCATTGTGTATTTTATGTCTAAAAAAAGTACAAAAAAAATTCACATTGACTGTTGAAAGTATGGAGGAGAATTAGAGCCACATGTGAAAAACATTTAAATTCCTTTCACTTCTCTTTACTTCTCCTTAAATGTAACTTTCTTCTGTTTGACTCTTTTAGCTGTAACTTTTCTTGCTTCTTGTTTTGACTCGGAATCACAATTTTTAACTGTTTTCAAAGAGTGAAACATAAAGGTCCTGTGACGCGCTGCTTTTGGAGGTTTTTATTCAGGCCTTGGTGGTCCCCTAAAGCAGATGTAGCCACAAACCAGTGACCTCCTCATTAGCTATAAATGCTAATAAGGAGGAGAGAGGCGGGGCAGGGTGCAGGATGGGGGTGTGGCACTGACTACCTGATCTTCTCATTGGCTGGCCAAAGAGCTTTGGGCGGGCACAGAAGAGAAAAGGGGCGTGTTATGTGCAGAAGAGGCTGGTCTATGTAAAATACTGCCCTCATTAAATATGACAGGAGCCCAATCTGACCAGCCTGGAGGAGCCCCATTTGACCAGGAGGACCAGTTTAAAAATCTACAGGCCAGAAAAAAACATGTTTTTAATGTCACGGGACCTTTAAAAACCTGAAACTTTGAAAAGCTAAAATATGTAAATCACATTTGGCTCGAATTGTCCTCTCAGACGGATAAAGTGTATAAAATAAAAACAGACAAACATTTCAGATATTAAATAAAAATCACATTATGGCACATTTTTGTTTCAGTCTAAATTGACAAACTGTCATCAGGCAATATTCATACAACATAGAGTCATATTTGTAAAATGCTTTTTCTCTTGCTACAAGGCTATTTTAGTGCTGAACTCTGCAAGTTGTGAAGGTAAATATAGTGACAACAACAAAGACAAAACACACATTTATATACACAAAAACAGTTTCTGCTCAAATAAGCAAGCTGAGAAACCAGGAAAAGTCTGTAAATGTATTTGATCTGACGCTAACATCATCACATATCACTAACAACACTCCCAAAGCACCAGTTTTTATCATGAAACCATAACCATGACATTCGTCCGCATCATTTGGTTGTGATGCAGAGCTAAATGCTAAACGTGAAGCTGTGTTCACATCAAAACTGGGGGAATTTGGAGTTTTCTGACTCCACCAGGCAGCCCCCGCCCACAAGACGGGATATTAGCATCAGTAATGTTATTTAAACTTACGTGCGCATGATCGCAGGAGTCCAGACGGGACAAAGGCATGAACACACTGAACCTCCGGAGACAAAAATGCTTTGTTAGAGTTTGATGTCATCTCTGTTTTACAGACGTGAACGACGTCACTGTAAAACGCAAAGAGGCAAAAATGTAGCAACAACCACATAAAAATGCTCCTTTCTGATTTTACTTTTAAATTTGATTAAATCTCCATAAACAGGAGCACAAAATGCTGTTGAGTTTAGCACAGGGACGTATAAACGCCATCGTCTCAGTATCGTTCTGCTTCGCAAACCTCCTCGCTGCTTTAGAATTAGCTCTAAATAAAATTCTGATCAAATAAAATCATTCATATCTCTGAATTCAGACACGTTTTATCTCACTAATCCTCAGTTATGTAAATAACATTTCAATTTTAATTTTTTCTCCTCGAAGTTTTGAGAATTCTGACAGAAACTGCATAAATGTGAGTTTCAAGTCAATTTGTGAATATTTTCACAGCTACAGAAACATCTTTCATTAGCAGCTTCTGTTTTTATCTCTACATGATGATAATTTTTAACATAAATCACGAGCTTAAAACAGAAATAAATTGTATGTATTTAATTTAAAAGAGGCCCTCAGACGTTTCTGCATGTCCTGAATCTTCTCTTGACACAATAAACACTTGGATCACATGATAAATTAAAACATCATTTGTCAATATTTTTAAATATTTTCTGCATTTGCTTCAAAGTAGAACCTAGTTTAACCTCCGAGTCCAGTTTAAATTCATCTGGTTGGATTAAATAAAGCTGCTTCTCAAGCAGGACGGACGGGTCCACCAGCTGCTTGGGCTCAGCACAACTGGGACCAGCACAAAGACCAGTAAAAACCATCCAAACAAGTCTGAAGATACTAGATTCTGTTCTCCTGCTCTGTACCTTTGCTCTGGTCTCCACTTCAGAGGAGGAATCCAGGTTTCTGGTGGTCCTGCAGGGCCGACAGCCCGTCCATGTTCGCCGTCACCACCGCGCTTCCGTGGGGCATCAGACACGTCCTGATGTACGCCGCGTTGGTGGCGCTGAGCAGGCAACCGTTCTCCAGCTGAGAAACAAAAAAAACATGAACATTAACTCACCGGAGACAGACACGGTCCGTCCTCACTGGTCCTCTGCTCTTCTGGATCCCCTCCAGCAGATTTTCATCCACTGGACCGACAGCAAGATCAAAGCAACAAAGAAGAAACTTTACAACGGGAGAGAAACGCTGAGTGACAGCGTTTTTAAAGCTAACGTGGCGTCTCTCTGGACGATAAAGCAGCGGCCTGGATTGGTTCTTGAAAATAAAAACTCCTGAGGGCACTCGTTAGACGCCGTGTTTATGAGGACGCGCTGACCCTTGACCCTTTAAATCAACTCCGTTCATCCTCCAGTGGTTTAAATCAAATCCCCTCAGGTAAAACCACAGATAATGTTCTGAAAAGCAAAGGATGACCACGAGTCCACAGAGACCTCTGATTGGCTGAACCCCATCGGGCCTGACCAATCAGGGAGAGGGGAGAGGGCGGGGCCTCCTCCTGTGTGTGGTTGTTACGGTTACTTGTATCAGGGATAGATTCAGCAGGTACGGAGAGATAAAATCAAGAGCTGTAACGCTGAGTCATGATCGGTCATGTGACGTCTGTTTTGGGAGGCGGCGCCGCCTGTTGCTGGACCGGGTCCGGCCCGCCGTGGCAGCATTAGGTAACGACGACAGCGAGATTGTAGGTCAGCGGCGCTCATGCCTGACTGGACGGCCTGCCGTCAGTGACCCTGAAGAACCACGGCGGGGCTGAACGGGGCGGGATGAATGGATGGCTGCCGGGGCCGGCCCATCTCCCCGGCTGACCTTATTCTATTCATCACTCTCTCTCTCGCTGCTGCTTCTCCTCTTTTCTGCCTCCCTTCTCTCGTCTCTGAGGCAGAAATAGATCCAGAAAGGGTCACGTGACCTGCAGGAGTCAGCGCCTATATTTATCTAGCTTATTAATCAAACCTTCCCAAAGCAAACACGGCCTGCCTGGGAAGCTAACGCTAGCTTGACGAGGTTTTGATCAGCGTGATTTAACGACCCTTCCCAGCTTGATCACATCCCGCCTTAAACTGGGGACACCTCGTTACCTCGATTAGTCCAGAACCTCCAGCTAGCATTCAAAGGTGATGTCGTCCATGTTTGCAAATAAAATCCCGGCAGAACTCCTTCTGGATGACCGCGTTCTCAGACTGCGGCCGTCCCACCCGTCGCCCCTCGTCTTCTTTATGAGGAGCGTCCTCTTGGATGATGGCAGTTCAGGCGGGGGCCCGGGAGCCCGGTGCACTGACTCGGAATAAAATCTCCATTCCTGACAGTTAAAGAGAGCAGCGCCGAGCTGAAGGGTTGAGGTCAGAGCCCTCAGATCTGGGGTCTGGCTGCCGGACCCAGCAGCACCGAGGAGAACGTGAAGGATCGGACGCTGACGGTCGGATACCAGACACAAGTCTGACGGGATTCATCTCCAGGAGGTTCTGCATGATGTTCTTAAAATAGCAGAGTTCTAAAGTGATGGAACTTTAGCGGCAGCAGGGCAGGTGTCTCACCTTGCTGTGGGCGGAGCCTGAGGCGCTGGTGTTGAACATGCCGTACGCTGGCAGGCTGTGCTGGGACTGGGACAGTCCCAGCAGCTGCTCCAACTCCAGCGTGGAGCTCTGGTAGTGGCAGACGTCCGGCGCCGTCAGGCTGCTCAGGAGGGCGGCGGGCGCACGTGGCGCGGCGGTGATGCTGTAGGTGTGGCCCACCTCCACGCTCGGCAGGAGGGACGCGTGACCGTTGGGGACGCAGGAGCCGTTTATGGTCATCTGATTGTGGAATCCAAGCAGTGGCGGGTCCTGGCTGACCTGCTGATGGGCCGCGTAGCGGACCAGGTGCTGGTCCTGGTCCAGGAGGTGTTTGAGCTGAGAGGGTGTGAGGACAGGGTGAGGCTGCTGGATGTGGGTGTTTGTCGCCCAGTGACCGTTTGGAAGCCCGGTTGGACCTTTTATCTCCACAGGTGGAGGAGGAGCTTTCAGCAGCTCGCCTGGACTGATGTGCTGCTGCATCGGCTGCGACAGCTGGATGACGGGCGGAGACGCCGGGACGGCTGGCGGGTCCGCGTTGACTCCACATGGACCCGCGCCTCCTTCCGCCTGCTCAGGGCTGTCTTCCAGCGTGTTGTGGGTGTAGGAGAGGATTTCGTTGTTGGTGAGAAGGTCGCCCAGCGTTGGGATGCGGTTGGGGTCCAGCTCCACCTGGATCATCCTCTCATCCAGCAGCAGCAGCTCTAGATCTTCGGCATCGAGACCCAGACCCTCCAAAGCATTGAAGAGCTCGGTGTTGGAGCAGGGGTCCTCTCCGTCCAGGGTCAGAGAGTCCAGGGTGGCCAGCAGGGGGTCGTGACCCGACCTCTGCAGGCTGTTGCTGCTTGAGAAGCTGCTACATTGGCTCTCTGTTAGCTGCTGGCTCGGCTCGCACACGTACACAGACTCATCCTGGCTCATCAGCGCCCCCAGCAGGGACTTTGGGTCCAGGTTATCTGCAGAACCCCCTCTGCCCTTCCTGGTCTTGGTGCCGTTGGCTCTGCCTGGGACGGACTCAGAGAAGCTGTGCAGAGGAAAACCCGTCTGGTACAGCATGGCCTCCCCGGTGGTGAAGGTGAAGGGGAGGTGCATGGAGCGCTTCCTCAGGTGTTCCCCTCCCTCCTCATCCCTGTTACAAAGAAGAACCAACCGGGTTAATGGACCAGAACACAAGAACCAGCGTGGAATGCAGTGGGGCAGCCCACTTACGCCAGCGGCCTCTGTGTGGCGATGATGTAGTCGGGCTTCCCGTTTTTATAGACCAGCCTGGCGTTGGCCTGGACCCACCTCCAGCGGTTGTCCTTGGTCAGCAGTCTGAAGACGGTGAGGCCGCTCTCACCTGTCTTGATCACTGCAGCCACATTGGATTACCCATGAGTCCCTGCAGCGCTCACACACTCACACGCTAACGCTGACTGGGACGACACGGACGCGCTGCAGCCGGTGGCCTCGAGCGAAAGCAGCCCAGGAGACGTGGAACTTTAGAGAAGCCTGACCTACAACTACACAGTTGTTTTCAATCTGTGGAGGCTTAAAGAAAAACGCATGAAGAAGAAGCAAGAAGAAGCTTTTGACCTTTAGAGGAAACGGTAATATTAACGTCTGCAGACGAACTCAACACAAAGGAGGAGGAACAGCTTCAGAGTTCCTCATCATCTGAGGATCGTGTGTGTGTGTGTGTGTGTGTATGTGTGTGTGTGTGTGTGTGTTGACTGATGCATCCGTATTTACGGGCGTGTTTTCACCGCTGAACCTCCGCGTGTGCATGCACGGGACTGCGCTCAACACGTGAGCTGCACGTTTGCAAGTTCATCTGCATGTGCTTCTGCATGCATGAGTACGTAAACGCAGCGTGCGCGTCTGGTAGCGGCGCGGCGCCGGCGCCACTAACCAGGTCAACCAGCACACAAGCTAAGTAGGACAGTTGACTCTTGCTCGGCGGTTTGGCGCACCCGCAGCAGCCACGTGGAGCGTGTGCTTGTCTGCTGCGCGTTCTTCATGTAATGCGCGCTAAAATGGGGGTCAGCGTTGGGGAACTCTGAGGTTAGCGGTCAGAGGGCGTGGCCAGCAGCTAATTTAGCGCTGGACTCATGCATCATCAGCGATAAAGCCACCTGGACGGCTCAGACTTACTTCTGACGTGATTTTCGGCGCAGTACAACATGTCGGCAGCGTGGATGAACTGGTAGCCTGAACCTCGGACCCTCAGCTCCGCCTCGGTGTACCCCAGAACAATTTTACCCCTGCAAATCCAACATTTCAGAACGGCACAATAAGCTACCAGACAGAGCCGAAGGAAGGCTCGGACGGAACGTACTTTGCATCGCAGGCCGTGGGCGTGAAGTCCAGCTTGTGCTTGGTCCTGAAGATCATGTTCTTGGTTCTGATTTCCAGGATGGTGGGAGGTTGGAGCGGCGTGGCGATGGCAAACAGGGCAAGCCGAGGCGGGCTGCTCCCCTTGCTGCTGCGCTGCGGGTGGTGCTGGCCACGCAGGAACTTAAGACGCCCCTGAATGTTCAAGGCCTGAGGGAAAACAAGCCTCACCTAAACCATCAAACACCTCTTTTGCTTAATTACTCTGAAACATCCCAGCAGAGTCAGTGTTTGGGAAAAAGACCAGTCCACACTGGTCTGACTGCGAACCTCATAAAAACCAGTTTGGTTTAGCACTGGTGGGACAGCTGAGACATGACATCACCGCTTACATCACAACAGGTCAGGTGATGTAAACTAATGACACCATCCGATATGGCGACATTGATCAGGAACACATCAGTGTTGATGATCTGGTGAAGGTGGATGATGGGATGGTGGAAGCAACCATCCCAAGCCTGGATTCATCCCTAAAGACCGAGGGAACATTCTGGGTCAACAGTCACAGAACCTGAAAACACTCGTCCTCACACACTGCTGCCCGTCGCCTGAGGCCCCCCCCCCACCCCCCACCCCCCCAGCTCTGGGTAGTTGACCTGAGGGGGTTTAAGGGCCGCAGCCGTGATGTCAGGAATCTCACCCTGAATAGCAGGAGGGATTATCTAAAACAAAGCCAGAGTTACCAGCAGACAGAAGCAGAGCGCTGGCTTACTGCTCACGCAAACACACCGGGAGGGGGGGCGAGGAGACGCTGCCCTGCTGCAGTGTCCACGAGCAAGGCTCTCTGCAGCCGCCGCGCACTCCTCAGAATCCCTAACAGGTATCGCAGGTGTGGGATGTAGTGCCTTGCTCATTGGTGACCGGCCTTGGGATCCGTGCCGCCCCGGAGCTGCGGCGTGCATTTCTCCACCTGCCACCGAGCAAACGCGGCAGAGGAGGGTCTGGAGCTACCAACCCAGCAGATTCCCTCCATGCTCTGGCCTCCTCGAGGTGGCGGGAGGAGGATTAAATCCTTTTTCCCCACGACCCCGAGGCGCTCTTAAGGCGGATTACAGGAGTAAATGGTGGCTTCTGATCCCACAGGGACTCTGAGGTGGCACGCCATACTGGGCCAGGCCTGAAAACACCTCCAACACCAGCGCTTCTTCACGCAACTGTGAAAATGTGAACCAGCAGGTGGAGCGTGTGGGCTGGATGTGCACATTCTGCATTATTACCAGAAACCCTGAGGTGTTGTCCAACAAACAACGGAAGCGACAGATGAAGCTTCTGTCCAGGGAGGAGGAGTTTTCACGTGGAGGCTGGTCCAGATCACAGCTCACCAGAGAAGAAGAGGCGGACACCAACTCTCCATCTGAGGACAGGAAGGCGGAAAATTGAAATAAAACCACAGAAGAAAAACAGAATTGTTCACAAATAATGTGGAAAAACCACTCAGAAGATGATGCTGTGGTTATCAATCCCGTGTGTGTGTGTGTGTGTTTGCTGAGCCCTATCTAATGAAACATGACATGTGTGCGCTTGTGTGGTAGGAGTGTGTGTTAATATGCTGCGGAGGTGTTGTTTGTGTGTGTGCTCTAACATTTGCACCACCTCTCAGGTGGTTTATTTCAAAGGTCACCTTTTCTCGCCTCGTTTCTGAGCTCAGCTGAGCCTCGGATGATAAAAACGGACCACTTTTAACAGCTGCTGAATCCCGTCTTGGACTGAATTTTGATAGATTATTAATTCTGGATCAATCTGAAGGATAATTTCTGATGGAACCTGTTAAGGAGCATCTCTGACTCCAGGAGGAGATGGCGCGGGGTGCTGCTACGGCGGACGTACCTGTTTCTGGCTGAGCGCTGGGTCTGGTGTCAGTCGAGGAGTTGGGGGCCCAGTGAAGATTCCTCCTGAACTCCTGCTGGTCTTCAGTGTGGATCATCTCAAACACACTCTGGTGCATCACGTCGGTCTGACAGGACAGCGAAACCACGACCGTTAGCGATGCTCCCCTGTAAGAGTGAGCGATTTCACAGCTGGCTGAGAAGCTGCGGGTCCACGTCGGCTGTTTTTGTGGTTACTATGGTTACCATCAGCAGGTAGCCTGAGGGGCACGTCCGACTCTGTTTCCCTTGAAATGCAGCCAAAAGAAATCAAGTGTCGCTGCACATGCACTTCAAACAGCTGAAACAACGACAAAGACCTGCTGTGACCCTGGGGGTCAACCTCAGCACCACCGGGCTGAGGACCACTGCAACCGGCGTGTGTGTGTGTGTGTGTGTGTGTGTGTGTGTGTGGATGGGGGTCGAACTCAGGTCATCAGGGAGGAATTTTGACATTTTCTTTAAAATACGTGCATTAAGAGGCTGAGTTTGTGTTTCCTGGTAAGTGTGAGATCCTGCAGCCACGCTCGTGCTAAGCTAACAGCAGCGACTTGTATCTCATATTCTGTTGTCTCCAAAAGCATGAACAGAAACATCAGCTTCTGCAGACGCGCCTCACATCTGCTATATTCAGAGACATGATCAGATTGGGATTATCTGTGCACATGTGTGCACGAGACAGACCCAGAGACTTTGGTTAATTTAATAATCAGCAAAATGAGATTAGACTGCAGGCTGTTGTCAAGTCTAGTGGATTAAATCTGTGTGTGTGTGTGTGCGTGCGTGTGTGTGTGTGTGTGTGTGTATGTGTTTCAGTCCACAATAAACTCCACATGATGCACTGGCTTGCTTTGCGGCCACCTTTCTGTGATTAACTCAGTTTAAAAGCATTTTTCCATTTTTTTAATTGTAATGAGTCTTCCCGTCCTGTGGGGGCACTGCAGGTGCTTTCATGCTGTCCAGCTTTGAAAGACAGTATTGACATACTGCACAACACATGTAAAAATCCTACTGAGTGGATGTGAAATGAAGTGGACATGAAAAGGCAGCAGCACCTGATGGAAGCCGAGGTAATCCCGGATGGTCTGAGAGCAGAAGAAGATGTTTCCTTCAGCTGTCACCACCAGGACGAAGCCGTTCAGCGCCTGCAGAGACAAGCGTCACCTTCACATCCATTATTGCCGCATTTTCACTGCCTGTTCATCGCACCCGTCAATAATTCTGTCTTTTCGCTCATTACAACTCAAATATACCCAACAGGCTGATCGATAATAACTCGACTGTTCTTTTGCTTTCTGCTATTTAAAAATTGCATGAGACGCTGACATCACTGGGTCCAACCCAAATCGCTGCAACAGAACTGAGAGCACAAAGAAACCGTCAGGACCTTTAAGATCTATAAAATCTGATTAAAATGTCTGATTACTCCAGTCAGACTGAGGACGAGCTCAGAAACGCAGGGAGGCTAGCGTTAGCATGCTAGTCAAAGAGACATCCTTGGTCTGCGTCCTTGGGTCCATCCCAGAGGTCATCCTGTCTGCTTCACGCCAAGAAGGTCCTGGGTGCAATTCCCAGTGGAACCAGTTGACAGCTTGTTCTTCAGAGGGATTCTGGTTCGAGTCCCAGAGATGAGTGGTGCTGGGCCGAGGGCACCGAGGCGTCCTTGAGCAAACTGCTGACTCACTCTGACCCGACTCCTTCAATGACTGGAGGTGCACGTGTTCTTTGTGAGTTCATGTATAAGAACGCGTGTGCTGACAGGAATGCCTCCTCTCTGGGGAGTAATAAAGGATCCTTCTTCTTCTCTCTTTCGTACTGGAACATCTGACAAGCAGGCAAACATCTGGGCTTTTCTGACAACCTCAGAAGAAAATCTGAAGAATAAAAACCACATCTGGGCAGAAACACACACAAGAGACAAAGAGGGGCGGGTCTGGACCCCGAAGGACGAGAAGGAGGTCACTACCGGATGACTAACACCTTCATCTCCTCCTCCTCCTCCTCCTCGCCTTTGTCTTCCTCAGCCTCAGGGCTCAGTGAGGAGGTGATGACACCGCGTCCCGAGTCGTGGCAGCATCCTGCCGGCGTTCCCCTACACCTCGCTGATGATGATGTAAACACTCTGTGAACGCAGCCTGGGCCTGAACACACGCACACACACACATGCACACACACATGCACACACACACACACACACACACACACACACGCTCATCTGCATGTCTAAGCTTTCAAAATAAATGAACTCACAGCCAATTTGGCAGACTTTAACTGTAAACTACATGTGGCCACGCCCAACACAGTCCAACACACACACACACACACACACAGAGAGCATGGCACACATGCACACACTAGTTTGGCCACTGTGTGTGTGTGTGTGTGTGAGAGTGAGTGAGTGAGAGGTTCTGTTTGTTGTCTGTCACTAACCATGAGAACTCCGAGCGCCTAAAGCAGGATTATTTACCATCAAAGAAGAAGGTCAACGTGTCTCAGGTGCTGAAAACGGGTTCAGCTCTGACACACACATGCACACCCACACACGCACGCACACACAGCCCCCCCTCCTTCAATAATAGATGCCTTCACTGGCTCTGTATAATTCATATGTGGCTGTCTGTGGTGGACGGTGCTGCCCTCCACGCTGACGCCGCCGCAGTGACCCACTTCCTCCTCTGGAATCAATACCTGTATTGATTCAGCTCCAGGAAAACACACACCTGAGTGAGTGATTTTGGCTCCGCCCACACAGCCGAGTGAGCGAATTTGGCTCCGCCCACACACCTGAGTCCGAACGCTTTTGAACGTCACGCCCGGCCCATCGGTGCTGCTGGGTTTTTCTAAAACTTCCACACACTGACAACGCTTTTCACAACATCTGGATCACCTCCTGAAGCTGATGGCCGTTCAAACGGGCTCTCCAGAGTTAGCCGCGCTAACCGCTGCGCGCTCGGCTCGGACCTCATCCCGACAGATGTCGTCCAGCTGTGCTGAGCCACCCCGCCTCCATCAGCGGTGGTCGTGTTCTGACTGGCTGCGCGATGCGGAGGTTCTGGTAGCTGAAGGACTGAGAAGGGCTCTGGCGGCCTGTTGCCCACCCACCTGCAGCAGCAGCTCCCCCTCAGGAAGCCGTCGCCCTTCAGCTCCTGACGGGCTGCTGTCGGCGCCGGGATCGCTGCTCTTGTTGATGCCGTCAGACGGGAGGCGGTTGAGCACCACTGCAGAGACACACACACACACACACACACACACACACACACACACACACACACACAGGAGGTGCTGGAGGACTAAAAATAACAGTTTTGTTCTGCACAGACAGACAAAGTCACAACTGGGTCTCCCAACCTGAACTGGTGCTGGTGAACACTCAGAGAGATTTTACACACACACACACACACACACACACACACACACACACACACACACACACACACACACACACACACACACACACACACACACACATATGACTGAGTCTGAGACGAGGAGAGAGGGAGAGAGCGAGCAATGAAGGTAGGCAGGGAGAGAGAGAGAGAGACAAGGTAAGAAAGAGAGGAAGTGAAGGGAGACAGAGACAGGCAGACAAGGAGAGAGGTCAGATAGAGATGGGGAAGAGAGAGAACGAAAGACAGAAAAAGAGTGAAAGGCAACAGAGAGAGAGAGAGAAAGAGAGAGAGAGAGAGAGAGAGAGAGAGAGAGAGAGAGAGGAAAATATGTCAGCTATCAATAATCAGGAGCTGGGTGGAGGGGGTGAGGGTATGAATAGGTTGTGGCAGCAAAAGAAAACAGCCAGAGGCGAGCGGGCGGGCGGAGGAGGGGAGAAAACATCTGTTGGCCCAACAGAGGGTGACGAGCACGACGCCGAAACCCAACGACAGCGAGTTAACGCTGGCGACAGCTGCTGCGCCCGTCTGACAGCCTGTCTTCAGCCTGCTGGTGTGGAGCGCTTGAACGCATCACCAGAAATCCACCTCTCCACCCAGGGCACCTGCTCCCCCCCCCCCCC
>BJFM01002311.1:27547-47088 GCA_016586285.1 Arothron firmamentum | reverse complement strand
CCCCCCCCCCCCACACACACACACGGATAATCCCACCGCAGACCTCCATCAGCGCCAGGCTGACCTTCAGAGGAGCCAACGGCTGGAGGGGCCGAGGGGACGGGTCATCCGCAGGTCCCGCGTCGGCGGCCGGCGGGTCAGGATGTGACACGGTGGTCATGTGGTTTGCCTCAGAAGTTAACGCACGTGCTCTAGCACAATTCCTGATGACAAAGGTGTCCCCCCCCCCCCGACCTCTGCGTGCACCTCACGTGCACACTACCTAAATGGAGACTTTGCAACGGTTATTTTGAGATTGTGACTAATCTGTGGGGGATGATTTTGGAGACGCTCCCTTGTGTGTTTGACTTATTCTGAGGGATTTGCACTCGGGGCGCCTCTGGAACCTGTCTGACCCCCTCGGTGGCGGCGTGGGCTCGGACCCGTCTCCCCTCCTGCCCGTCTGCGGGACTGTGCGAGGTGTGAAAAGCTATTTCAGCAGGCGGAGGGAGTGAAAGGACGAGCTGCCCGCTCCACGCGCTGCTTCTAGCGTCTCCGCTTTGAACCACCGCCTCGTTTGAACACCACCCTGGAAGTCCAGACGTGACACCTCCCATCGCTGAGTGTGAGCTGCATGCGTGAAGTTGCTCAGTGTGTGTGTGTGTGTGTGTGTGTGTGTTTACTGGAGAAGAAGCTCTTAGTGCGCAGGAAGCTGACGCTGAGCCTCAGGATGGAGAGCTTGTCCAGGCTGGAGATGACGTCCTCGGGGAAGGGCAGCAGGCTCGCCAGGCGCTCCAGCTCCGAGTTCAGGCGGTCGCGGTGCCGTTTGGACGGGTTGGACTTGGCGCCTTCAGCTGGCGCCGGTTTGACTCTGGAAAATAAGTTTTATGACATCCAACAAAGAAAAATTCAGAAATAAAACACTAATGTTGTTAAAATCTTTCTCGAGCTACAAGAAATCAATTTAATTGATTGTTATTTAAGGGATATTATCTAATACCAAACTAATATTTAGATAAAATTTGGTGGTTATTTTAGAGCAGAAACTCTTAAAATTATCTAAAAACTACTGTTTGCTAAGTGCAAAGTGCTAATATTATAGGTTATTTCACAGCTGCATAGTCATTTAAGCCATAATTAATCATCACTGTGCTGTGGCGTGATTTTCTTGACTGTTTCTCTTCTTTCTGCACATTCAGTACGTCGATGTTTTCACATCCTAATAAATGTCCATTTTAATAATTACATCATGACTGGTGGAAAACGGCACATAAACATTTGCACAATCAGACAAATTATTGTAAACTGATGTCACCTAGCCACTGTCTCATTTTGTGTTTTGTATTTTTAATCCCATCTGTTGAACTGGGTGTGTAAAAACTGCACCTTTGCTTCTAAAAGACTCGGTTGGAGTATTTGACCAGAAAACATCACTCAAAATATGAAATATCAGCAAAAAGCACAACCCGCAAACGCCTGAGTCCCATTTAAACATTCAGGGGGAGTAAATGTGATAAAAGATGAAACATATCTTCTTCTTTTTTTGAAGAATAATGGCCAATCCCTGAGTAAAGAACTTTGTCAGCTGGAGCAGGACTCACCCCTTCTGCAGAGGCTTCCTTCGCTTCCGTCCCGCGTACATGTTCACGCACCCGCTTCGCTCCCCGTCAGACTGGAGAAAAGCCCATCAGAGGGAACCAGTAAAGACAGCAGAAACCAGTAAGACCCCCCCCCNNNCCCCCCCCCCCCCCCCCCCCCCCCCAGTTCATCTGCAGCCACACCGGAAACAGATTAAAGCCCCGTCAAAATAAAAGCCCGCTGTTAGCCAGGTTAAAGTGCGCTTCTTCCGGTGGTCGTTTTAGAAAAAACATCAGTCTTCTGAAACAAAAACAGCTAAAATAGCTCAAATCCGACGACTTTAACCACAATAAAAGATGCAGGGAGCCTCCAGACGGACGTTAAAGGGGCGGCTGTCGCACATTCTCCGGTTTTTATCCGCCTGACGCCGCGCTGACGATCAATGGAGATCTCAGTTTATCATCCCGAGAGAGAAATTCAGCCGAAAATCAGCACAAAGTCAAAGTTAAAGTCAAAGTCAAAGTCAAAGTTAAAGTCAAAGTCAAAGTTAAAGCCTCCTCTCCCCTCATTCTGTCTCCGGCGGCGTCGCCGAAGCGCGCTCTCGTGGAGCCCGGATTTTCGTCGGGGGCGCGCATCGGGTCAAAGGTTACGCCGGCGACAATATCAGTCGCAAGAAAACGACTAAGTGTTTAAATATTTCCATTTCAAACCAACCCGATTCTACTTTTTCTCCGGATTTCGACTTTTATCACGGCTCGGGAGGAATAACTGAGCTTTCCTGCTCCAACAGTTGACCGGTGTCACAAGTAAACAAAGCCAGAGTGCCGCCTGGTGGTCACTGGCGAGCATTACACCTCCCGGGTACCTCTCCGTTGTTTAGTCACCAGTTTGACAAAACACACAATAAAACTAATAAAAACCCCCAACAACTATTAAATAATTTGTGATCAGATCACTTTTAATATTAGGATCAGCATGACAAGATTGATACTCATACGCTGCGGGGCAAAATCCACATAATGAGTTGAACAGTTATAAAAGAAAACATTACAAGAGGTTATATAGATTTATGCTGTGCAGAAAAAAATGTACAAAAATGTTAGGCGTGATTTAGGTTAAGGCAATATGACATTAACATACTTAATATCGGACAATACTTATAAAAAAAAATAGACAAATATATGTTTATATACAAGTACACAAAGATACTGCAATTTGGAGCCCTGGCTTCCTGGGGTTTGAAAAATAAATTTATGATTACAAGTGTTTAGTTATTCATCAAAAAGCAACAAGATATATTTATATCTCTACATCATATTTTGAGAAAAAGTACTCCAGATTTTAAAGAGGAGCAGAGGTGTGTCATGAAATTAACACCCTCAAAAAATAAAAAAAAAGCTTCACTTTGTACTGAGTCAACACGGTGTTTAATAACTAATAACGTGCACCTGTGATGATTTTTGGTCTAATCCTGACTTTTGGTGTCAAAGGCACCCTTGGTGATTTTGTTGGAAACGGTTAATTTTCTGATCTAATTACATTTAATGAGAAAATCACCAAAACGTTCTGCACATATTCTAAACATCTGAGAAATCATCCACAGATCAAACTGCGTTTGCTTCTTCTGCAGTTCATTACAAGTCCAGTTTAAGTCTGTGAGTGCTGGAGACCAGGCTGAACGCAACATGTTCCCTACAAGGCAAAACCAAACGAAGGTGCAGGGAACTAAACCTCAGAAAGTCCAGTTTAGACCAGCTGAATCAGAATCAAACCGTCTGAGCGACTTTAAAAGGTTCTGATGCTGTTACACCCAGAATCAGGTTTAACAAACTGGACTCTTGTTTGGATTCTCTAACTCTGAATCGGGTTCACACGTCCTGTTCAAACAGTCTCAGTCAAGGTCAAATGGGCTCAGACTCGCTGGGGCAGGTTTAAACACTGCGACGAAGAGTTCTGATCCAGGTCAAAGTCAGGTCGGGTTTAAATGATCTGGGTTTAAGCGCTTTGAGGCAGACGTGGACGTGAGTCTGACTTAAGCACTTTGTCAGGTTTTATCCACATTGATTTGCATTCACACGGTGGGAAAATGTCAGCAAAACTCTCTCTTTATTCTAAACATATTTAGCTCATTAAGAGTCAAATTTGTGACCCTGAGCTCAGAATTTCAGAGCCTTTAGATTTAAAAAAAATCAAATTTGTGCAACTTTGTTGACAGGGAGAAGAAGCGTAACGCAGTTTTGTGAATATGTGCAATAAACCTTGTGACAAACGTTCTTCTGAAGCTGTTAAAGTTCACCTGGAGGATCTTGTAAAATCCTCCAGCTGTCCGTGTGTTCTCTGCTTTTTTTTCCCTTTGGTATCCTTGAGAAGAAAACATCACAGATGGTTTTACTGATACCACTATTTGGTTTTGAGACATTCAAGTTGGTTGTCGTCACGGATACGATCTACATGTTCAGGAATAAAAGAGAGAAGCGCGCTGACGGCTCAGTACTGGATGAAGCAGGTTCTTTACAATCTAAGTGCTCCGCTGTGTCGTTCCGGAAAATCCACATTTGATGTTGAACTCGCAAAGGGTTTCTGTTTTTTTTCCTTTTCTTTTCCTCATTTAAATATACAGATAGCTGCCTTCATCCGTTTTACTTCTGTGATTCGCTGCCGGACGACTGTCGACATTCCCGCTGGATAAATTAATCTCAAAGACAGAAAAGAGGAAAAAGGACGGAATCGTTGATTTGGCATCCAGGGGCGTTTGGGTTCATTCGACCCTCAGTCTGGATTAACCGGGGCGAATCTCACGCCCGATCGTCTGAATGGAACTGAATGGATCAGTTTTCTTTCTGATCAAGCTTGTTTTGTGTCAGATAAAAGGATCAATGCTTTGGCAAATACTTTAGGAAGTCATAGTGCAAACACATCTCAGCGATCGGCCTTGCGGGCTTAAGGCGACGGCGGGTTCTGCTTTGGTTTGTCCGCCAGGTTCCACCTCAGTTTTCAATGCTCATCAGATATTCTAAAGCCTCAACAGACTGTCCCTTTAACCTCTCCAACAGCTCTGTCAGTTTTAGGCACCGTCTGGAAAACAACAAAAGCAAAAAACAAAACTGGCTCAATGACAGAAGCACTGTGTAAAAGAGGCACTAAGAAGCAGCGGAATCTCGGAATCATCTGGCGTTTTAACCCTAAAAGTCGTCTGTGGAAGGTTGATGTTGTGCGTTTTGTTTTTTTTTCATTTTAAACCCTGTTCTGCGAAGCCTCTGCGGGAAAGCCGCGAGTTTGAAATGAACAAAATCAAGACACATTCTCAAAAGGACAAATAGCAACAGTAACAATAAAATATAAAGGTAGGTAAATGTTATCCTTCTGAGCGCTCGATGGAGGAAACAGGGGTGTTTCCTGGTGCTGTGGGTCAGAGACGGCAGCGGGTCAGAGTCGGCGTGTCCTCTGCAGCGTCCTCATCCTTTATGTCAGCAAAACATCTTCATCTCGTTCCTCATCTGCTCTCAACACCTCACAAATCCATTTCCCACCTCCGTGCAGACGGTGCTAGCCTCCTCATCTGTGTTCCTTTCTTACAACTTACATTCTGTTTATGCGCTTTATCGACATTCTTATATTTATATGTAACAAAAAAAACAAAAGTCAACGCTGCTCTTTCATATTCTACCATCAGGGAAAAATGTGAGAATAAAAAAACCTGAGGCTGACCTCTGAAGGAGGTCAACAGACTCAGAGTTTGGGCTAAAATCTGCAATATCCTCGAGTTAAACGCAAATATCACATGATTAATCTGAATAACTCCACATTGTTTGCGTAAAACATAACTGGCTGATTTAAATCTTAGTTAATAGAGGCCATAAAGGCCAATTCCCCTTGAACACCATCGATTTCTTTTCACTTACAATGTTGCAATGATCAATGATCTGAAATCTTCTCCAATCTTCACATCTCTTTGAGCTTGTTCTCTCCAGCCACTCTTATTCTGGCTGCTACCTCTCTTTAAGGACCAGCAGTGTCTCAGTTTCTTTCCTTCTCTTCAGCTCGATTTCTTGGAGGTACCAGCAGCCGTCTGAAGCTGCAGTGTGGGATGAGCGCCACAGGGGGCAGTACTGAGCCCGGGAGAAGATGCAAGCCGACATCTGTGGCCGCGGACGGTCTGACATAAAGGATGAGGACCTTCTAAAGGAGGGAAAAACAGGGGAGATGGTCTGCTTTCTGGTGTCACACATGCAGGCGGAGAGAGGCCGACTGATGGTTTGACTGGTGGAAGATGGGAGACGGTGGGGGGGGGTCGCCCCCACCCAGCTCCAAAGGTGGCGTCCAGTCAAACCAAACTGCTTCTTCTTCTCCTCCCACAGCTGATCAAACATCCAGAAGTCAGATTAAAGGTCACAGGTTCTAAGAAGGGTCCGGTTTCATCTCCCCGTCTGTCCTGAGCCCACTCCGCTCACGCTGGCCGCCGGGGAGGCTTCTGCTTTCTTTAAACCGCCGTTTCAGTCGCAGCCGTGACCCTCTGCCGTCCCGATGTAGCCGCAGCTCAGTTGTTCTCTGAGTAGTAGGCGTTCCCGTTGGGCATCGAGGAGAAGGGGAAACCTCCGTTCCCCATGACTGGACGGCCGTTGATCTGCGAAGACAGGAGAGGCGCACGGAGTGAACCTCTACAGCGTCACGCCAGCACAAACACTGACAAATTAGAGGTTCACATGTTCAGTCAGAAGAGCTCAGCTGGCACTGTGATCACTTTTTACACTAAACTAGCAGAGCACCGTTAGCATGGTGTCATATTCGCCGGTGGAAACCTGGACTGGAGCTCTGAATCCGCCTTTTCTCCGCTCTTACCTGTGTGTGATTGTCGCTGACATTGAAGTACGGCTGCGCTTGCGCCAGCAGGTCTTCGGGGCCGAGGGCCACGCCCGTCTTGCAGGCCAGCGCCGTCTCGTCGGGATTCAGGACGCTGGTCATGCCCGGGACAGCCCCGCCTCCAGGAATGCCGCCGTAGAGGCAGGAGGACTGGGAGGTCATCTGGTTACCGGTGGGGGTTATTCTCTGGCAGGAGGGCGCGGGCGGGGCGGTGCTGCCGAACATGCACGAGCTTGAGGTCACGCCGTGCTGAGCGGCGTACGGGACGTTTGCAGGCTCGCAGCTCTGAAAGAGCGACCTGCCGTTGACGGCGCCGTGAAGCGGGTTCCTCTGGCTGAGGCGGGCTCCCACGTGCTGGGGCCCGTCGGAGGTGTGGTGATGAAGCTGCTGCTGCTGATCCAGTGACCACGACTGTTTCTGATGAGCGCTGTTCTGGTCCCGGAGGGCAAAGGGTCCCTGAAGGCAGCCGGACGCCGGCGGGTTGGCCACAAAGCCCCGTTGGCCTGAAGAGTGACCCGCGTAAGGATCTAGAACCTGGTCGATCTGGCTGGAGCTGGAGCTCCAGTGGTTGCCCTGGAAGTTGAAAACGGGGTTGGGCTCTTGCGCGCCGGCCGGGTGGTTCTGGATTGGCCGAGCCATGTGATTACAGTGATTCTGATTGGCTGGTTGGAGGGGGAACGCTCCCAGGGTGCTGCCGGCGACCCTGGGCTGCTCCGGAGCGCAGGACTCCAGCGGAAGGCCAGAGCTTTGCTGGAAGTTGATGAGCTGCAACGCTGGAGCGTCCAGCCCGGCAGAACTCGTCTGAGGGAGATCGAAGTGGGTGAGTTTCACGGTCCCGCAGACTGGAGCCCCCACCTGGGGAACCAGCGGCCCTCTGCTGGGAAGCAGCTGGCTCTGGGGCTCGCCGGTCCAGCCGAAGCTCTGCTGGGTCTGGCTCTGCAGGTCCAGGCAGGGCGGCATCTGCGGCAGCGGGTCGGGCGTCTGGAAGGCGCCCTCCCTCTGGAGCTGCTCCTCCACGTACGTCAGCACGTCGTTGCTCAGGATGTCGCAGAGGTCGTCGCTCACGTCGCAGCTAGTGCTCAGCTTCAGCAGGGTGCTCTCCCAGCTCTTCAGCTCCTCGGGCTCCACCTCCAGGGCGTCGGTGAGCTCGTTCTCCCCCAGGATCTGCTGCAGGGTGTCCATCATGTCCTGAACGGTGGCATCGGGCTTCATCAGGGTGGGGTCGACCCAGACCTCTCCGGGGACGCTGAGCGTGGCGTGCGTGTCCTCGAAGGCCAGGTCGTCCATGGAGGTGACGGTGGGGTTGTTGTTGCCGTGGTAGAGGGACTGGTCCTGGCTCATCATGCAGCCCAGCATGGAGTTGGGGCTGACGGAGATGTTGTCCAACTTCCTCTGTTTGGGGGCGGAGCACGGCTCGGGCGGCCCGCCGGGGGGAGCGACGTCGTACAGCATCGCCTCTCCGGTGGTGAAGTTGAACGGCAACTGCAGCCGACGAAGGTGCAGCTGCTCCTCACCTTCTTCATTTCTGTCAGGAAAAAAAAGCCGAGATCAGGTCAGTTTAGGCCCTGAGAGCTTTCAGAGCGCTTCAAAACCAGCGGTTCTGCTCACGTCAGCACTTTCTGCCGGGCCACGACGAAGTCCGGCTGCCCGTCCTTGAAGACCAACCTGGCGTTAGCCTGGACCCAGATCCAGGAGCCGCTTTTGGTCAGCAGCCTGAAGACGTTGAAGCCGCTTTCTCCTGTTTTGATCACTGAGTTGAACAGACGAGAAGCTGGGTGTATCAGCTGCTAGCACGTAGACGTTTGGCTGATTGAGCATGCACAGACTCAGACTCACTCCGGATGTGGATGTCGGCGCAGAACATCATGTCTGCAGCGTGGATGAACTTGTAGCCGGAGCCTTTCATGCTAATCTCCATTTCGCTGTAACCCAGGACGATCTTGCCTCTGCGGACCGAGATCACGTTTAAATGGGAGCGGACGTGCTTTGGGCGGCGGACGGCCTCCGCCGCGTCTACCTGGTGTCGATGCCCGTGGGCGTGAAGTCCAGCTTGTGTTTGGTCTGGAAGAGCAGCGTCTTGGCTCGGATCTCCACGATGGACGGCGGCTGCATCGGCGTGGCCACAGCAAACAGAGCCAACTGCGGGTGGACCAGCGTCCCGTCTTCCGCCATCCGGTTCTGGCCGTGGACCAACTTCAGACGGCCGCGGAAGTTCAGCGCCTTCCAGAGAAGAAAGAGTTAGGGATTCAACGCTGCCGCGGCTGCAGAGGAGGCACAACGGCGCAGCCGCCCGGTGCCGTTTCTCAGCTTTACCAGGAAGCCGGAGGAGTTGTCGAGGAGGCAGCGGAAACGGCAGCAGAAGTTTCTCTCCAGGAAGGAGGAGTTCTCCGGAGGGATGGTCTGGGGGTCGTAGGCCAACACGTTTGTGCTGATCTCAACAGAGCTCTGGTCACCTGCAGAGTGAAGCGGGCCATCAGCTCTAACACTGCCTGTGGGAAAGTCATGTCTAAATCCATTTGGTTGGATTTAAGTTCATTATTTATTAATAGGAAAACCTACAGTGCCATCTAGTGGCTCGTCTGTGTTACTACCTTGTGCAGCCATTGTTAAATGTTCTGACTGAAGACCCAAAAGGTTTTTCTTTCTTATTCAAGTTGAGAATTTCTACTTTAACTCTTTTCGTCCACCCTGGCAGAGACACAGGTGTGACACAGGCTCGCTCAACATACCGGCACCGTCGTCGCCGCTGTCTTGCTGGCTGTTAGTCGGGTTGAAAGCGAAGTGGAGCTGACTCCTGAAGAGAGCCCGATCGTCGGTGTGGATCAGCTCAAACACGCTCTGATGGATGACGTCAGACTGGAAGCAGGAGAACAAAAACACTGGCTGAGGAAAGAAGAAAATAGACACCAGGGCTCGCGGCTAACCCAGTTAGCCGTGCTGAGGAAGCCTTTTTGGGCGGGGAATCGCGAAAGGAAGTCCTACAGTCCTGACACTGGGCAAACTCTTTGTTTACACAGAGGAGCAGGAGAACGTGGGGACACGCTGCAGTCGGGGCCATGAGCCGCTTGGCGGATCTCCAGCTATTATGGGCGTATGAGCCTGGGAGACTTGGCTGCAACGCTGAACTTGGCAGCAGCAGCACAAATGTCGGCGCTCCCGCTCGTGTAGGGTTTCCCAGAGCAGGTCGAACGCACATTCGCCCTCACAGACCCAAAGGTTTCCGCTGCGGCGGGCTCCATGCAGAGGCCGGTGCAGACGTTTCGGATGGGGCACGCTCCTCTGAGGCTGTTTGCACGGGATGATGCAGGCATAAAAACACACGCTCAGGTTGCTAACAATGCTAGCGCTGGATGAGCGCCACGGCGACAGAGGGAGCCACACCCCTCAGCCTCCTTTTCTGACTCAACCGTCGACAAACAAACCCCCAGAAAACCCTCAGCGCTGAAACCTGACTTCAGAACACCCGCTGTTTATAAAGGATTTATAAACCCCAGAGGTTCTTTACCGCCGGTGAGGCACCTGAGGGTACGCTAACTTCAACGTGGTTAGAATGAAGGTTTTTTTGGGCCACAAATCAAAGTTCTATTAGCTTTTCTTTTACCAGAGTCTTTGGATTTAGCAGCAAGAACCACAGCTTTTTCGGTCCGTACCAACCAACAGGAAGAGGAAGTTGGCTTTGTTATTGCGCCATCTTTCTCATCCTCGGGGTTGATTCCTGTTTCATTCTGAGTGCTTTTGATTTCTGGCGCGTCGTCCTACCTGGTGGAAGCCCAGGAAGTCCTGGATGGTCGGGGACGTGTAGAAAACGTAGCCCTCGGCCGTCACCACCAGCACGAAACCGTTCAGGGCCTGAAAGTAGGAGGAAGAAGGTGACCCCGAGGTTCCGGTGCTTCCGGGCGCTTTGAGGAGCCGAAGGTTCACCTGAAGCAGCAGGTCCCCCTCGGAGAAGCTGACTCCATTGATGGAGGTCGACTGGGAGGAGGTGGAGGTGGTGGAGGAGGAAGAGGGGGCGGAGGACGACAGCAGCGGTGTCGGGATGGTCCCAAACATGAGGCCGCGCTCGCCGTTCCAGCAGGAGCTGCTCTGGCCGTTCTTCATGGTGGCTGCAGGAGACGGAACATCAGAACACAGACGACGGTTATTCCAGCTGTTGACGCCTGTTTCAGGTAGTTTCAGGCAAAAACGCAGAAGAAGAACTGAAACCAGTGAAGAAACTTCTTCTCCAAATATGAAGTTTTTCTTAATTCAGCATCATCTCCAACAACCAGAGCTTCTGCTTAAGAAAGAGATACTGGATCATAAACCTCTGATGATTACAGTGAAACCGTCTCTGTTTCACAGGTTTCACTTTTCTTTCATGGCCAGGTCATCCTGAAAACGGGGATTTCTTTATACGCTGGATCATAAAAAAATAACCAGCAGCACCAGTGCTGCTTTCACCCTCAAATGTCAGCAATAAGTCGATGACGGAACCAAATTTGCACCGTTTTTGACTGTGTCACCAAAACTAGGCGGTCCTGAGTATTTTGGGATTTCTGTTGAATCCAATTGAGAAAGAAAGTTACAGTTGAGAATGAATTCTTCTGTTTTGAGAACAAAATTAGCCTGAAAGCCAGAACAAATCCGTCATTTCTAATCTTCCATGATCACGAAGGCGCCCGAGACCCAAATGTTCCAGTTTGTCTCCGTGCTCTCTTGCACGAAAACAGGATTTTCTGTTGCCTTCTGCTCACAACACCATTTGTTCCCCTTTTATCTCCCCCAGATATTAAATCACAATCATATATTAATCTTGCAAAAGCTAAACAATCTCGTCATTTATCAGATCCCAACACAATCATCCACTCACGGCGAGCATGAGCTCAGGGAACATTTGTCTTTTTGTCCATAAATAAAGTTTTGATTTCACTGCAGACAGTTTAAACAAGTGAAGAAAGGAGAAACAGCTCAGGGGGATTCAGAGAAAAATGTGAGCTAGCTATGTCTGATGCTAGTTTTACATCAACGTGCTAATTGCACGTCAGGAACGCCAAACCCAGGAGATCCGAGCAGGACAAGCCGAGACACATTTTTATTCCTTTCATTTATCAGCGAATTGAAGTGAAATTAAACACTTTTACGGCTCATCCGGTTCAAGCTGAATTAACATATGAACTATTCCAACAGCAGCACCTTAAAAACGGAGCAAAAACACGCCAGCCACGTTTATTATTCCTCTTTAAATTAGAGGTGATGTAGCAAAATCTGATGAAAATCTGAAATGATCTCAGGTTCAGATGAAGAAAAGAGTTAAAAGGATTTGAGCCTTCGAGGAGAAAGAAGTGAAAATCTGGCCGCGGGTTCATGGAAGGCTCTTTTGTTGAACTTTTAAAGTAATTTCCCAACACGTGTTGTGAAACGAGCGTGCCTAATTAACATCTTCGTGTTAAAACAGACTCGTTTTTAATCCCATGCCGCCTCTCTTGGTTTCCTCTCGGGGAAGTTTTTCCCCCTGCGTCATGCCAAATGTTTCACTGCTCCCACAGCGAGCTGAGAACAACTCTCAACCTGATTTATGGCTGAACACCACGGTGCCAATCCATTTCATGCAATCTCACATTTCCACAATTAAATGCGAAACCCTCTTTTCAGCCGCAGTTGGGTGGCTGAGCTGCACTTGTGCAGTTTGACGTGAGCGGAGCACACGCACTCATTCTGATAAACCGGAGCTGAAACAATACCGCTTCTTATTTCCACTCTTGTTATTCAACAGAATTATAAAACTGGCAAATTTGAAAAAGATCAGGTCAAGCTGCTTCTTTTGAATCAAAAGACTCTATGTTCACAGTCAAAAATGGTCAAAATTATGATATTTTTCCTCAAAAATGGATCATAAATAATGGGAAAGGTATGCGCTATTTCCACCATCTGTTTCAAAAAGAAATAATAATTGCAAATGTGGCAAAATTAGGAGCAGCATTATTACATTATTACAGGTGAAGCAGTCTGTAAACCCAAAAACAGACCCTGAACGCAACATTTAAAGCTGTTTTCAACACTGAAAACTAACATCAGAGCCCTGCTGCTAACGTTAGCTTAGCCTGATGTCCACTCTCAGGACACCGACATGGACAGACGGAACAGGCGATGCTCGCTGCTGGTGAAGAGCCCATTCTGACGTCCTCAGATGTCCTCATCCACCTTTGGGGATTGGAAGTGTTTTTTATTTTATTTTTTTCTGTAGTTGTTTATTTAGACCAGACAAAAGACGACATTTCCGACTGCAACACACTTAAAATCTTGAAACTAAACAAGATGGGAAAATGTGAACCAAGTGTTCACAAATGCAACACAAACAACCACATGTGGCACGCACGGGGACACAAAAGATGTGCGTGACTCAAGACTAAACACAAGCTTTTTAATACGTGTCCTCAGACTGTTAGCCCAGTTTAATATTGGTGTGTGTGTGTGTGTGTGTGTGTGTGTGTGTGTGTGTGTGTGTGTGTTAAGGTGCCTGTCCGGGCATGTCAGGGAGCCAATAACACACACATAGCTAAAGGCAACCTTATTTAGTTGCCGCAGCGATGACAAGCTATTTTAGTATCATGAAAATCAGGACTTTTAAATGGGAAGAAAATAAAGGTATTGGTGGAATTCCAGGTGTAAACATCTGCATCCATGACTTTAACAAACACACAGCTGGGACAAAAACAGAGACACACATGATGAAGAACAAAGAGGGCCCGGGGAACGTGCCCTGAGGAACGCCCTTAGGACCCGATCACAGGCCGACGGAGACAAACCCCGACCCGCTCTGGCTGTCTGTGTCATTAGTCAGCGCTTGGACAGACAGTCCCGCAGACAGTAAGTAGCTTCGCTAAGCTAACGTTTTCACATTTCAAAGGACCCAGAAAGACGCAGCACCTCATTGGTCTCCAGGATGTGGACCCCTCCATCATCGAACCCATTAAACAGCCCGTGTAAATACCAGCGCCTCTGCCGCCACCCCTCCTTCTGTCACACACCCTCCCCTTTATCTCCCAACACCGTCTCTGCAGCACTTCTGTGGTTTTTTTTGTCAGCTTTGAAACTCAAGACCTGAATGGAGCCATTGTTCTTTCTAGCTTTGGACTTGAGGATGGAGGGGGCAGATCCCTGACTCTCTCTCTCTCTCTCTCTCTCTCTCTCTCTCTATGCAGGTCTGGACACGACCGTCCAGGACAGAACAGTCCTTGTCTGGTTTTTGGATCCAAACCTCCGTCTGAGGGCTCCTCTCGCTGGCCTGGCTGTTGCTAACATCTATCATCTGCTGCGCGACGTGTGACGTTTCCTGTTTGGCTTCGACGTCTTTGATGGCTGATCAGCGACGCTGAGCCGCGCAAACACAACGCAGACCGCCTTTCATCCAACACAAATGGCCACCGGTGCCTGCCGAACGCCGCTTCAACCCCCTGCTACACCAGGTTCTGGCAGATGGTCACAAGTTCCCACAGAGCAGCTGCAAACTTCAGGACGACCGTCGCATTTCTGCAACCACACAGGCCCGAATGAACAAGCGCCTCGCACATGCAGCTCGCGCTTTCTCCACGTTAATTGGAATGAAAAACACCGTCTGCAACCAGCTTTAATTCCGATAAGCAGAAACGTGGCTCCACCCAAACGGCGAGCCCACACCACAGCGTCAACAGCCGCCATGTCTGAGGCCTTAAAGGTGCAGCGCTGCAGCTTCAAAGATTTATTTTCTAAGCTGCCTGTCTTGAGCTGCTGGCCTGAAGCGTAGTGATGAAACACACACACACACGCACGCACGCACACACACACACACACACACACACACACACACACACACACAGAGCGCTGACCTCTGGCTCGCTGCGTTGAAGGCTGAGTCTGGTGGAGACGTCTCAGCGTTTACATTCCTGTGTCACCTCAGCTGATACTACACATGCCCCCCCACCCTGAACCCCCCCACCCCACACACCCTGTACCCCCCCCCACACACCCTGAACCCCCCCCACACACCCTGAACCCCCCACCACCCCCCTGAACCCCCCCCCCCGACCACCCCGCGAAAGGCAACATCAGGAGTTAATCTTTACACATCCGTCTGTGCAGAATTCAATCTGGAGACGAGGTCAAGGCTGCAGCAGCTGGACCGGCGCCAGCGTGCGTTTCCAGGACGCCGTGCACACCCTCAGTCCACAGGAAGACGCCCGCATCACATGACCCAGTCAAGCAGTGGTCAGGAAATTCATGACTTCTGAGAAGGACGGAGCTGCGTGTTCTTATCCAAAGAAAACACAGTCACAAACCAGATCGGTTCCTGGCACTGGTGCTGGCAAAGCCATAAAACACACACACACACACACACACACACACACACACACACACACACACACACATACACACACACACACACACTGGGACTTATCGTTTTTTGGACCTTTTCTTCACCATTAATTTATGACATTATTTTTTACTTTCAATCAGCAGGATGGCGGCGAGAACCACCTTCAGCTGTCGGAGGGAAAACATTTAAAAAAACAGAAGGCGGGGAGAGAGAGAGAGAGAGAGAGAGAGAGAGAGAGAGAGAGAAAGAAAAACATACAACTAATGGAAATACGGCTAATTTGCTGCAGTGGCTGCTTATTTTCAAATCGTCTCTCCCCCTTCCAGAACACATTCTTATACACACACCATCCATCCTGCACTAATGCCACACACACACACACACACACACACACATACACACACACACACACACACACACACACACACACACACACACACACACACACACACACACACACACACACACACACACACACACACACACACACACACACTTAGCCTCGCGTGCGAACTTTCAATCCCCAACATCCTGAACTGAGAAAGGAAAGGAAGGAGGCCGGGAGAGGAGAGGACGGAGAGAGAGGGGGAAAACATTTAGTATGATTATTGTCTGAACACACACTCACCCACACACACACACACACACACACACACACACTCACACACAGAGGCAAAGGCTGCCAATGAACTAATATTCCTTGCTTTGTTTTTTAATGGTTTGCAAGGTTTTCATTTTGGAACTGTTAAATGTTATTATACAGTAGATACTGGGAGGGGCCTGGGGGGAGGAGAGGAGGAAGAGGAGGAGGAGGAGGAGGAGGAGGAGGAGGAGGAGACATACTGTAAGCTGCAGCGCAAGGAAAGTAGGTGAGACGAGGAAGATGGAAGGGCCAGGGAGGTGAGGAGGTCAGATGGAGGGGAGAAGCATGCAGCTCCATCGCTCTTATCGATGTCGTGCCGTGGACCCATTGAGAACAGGAAATCACATACACACACACACACACACACACACACACAGAGTCAGAGGTTTCAGGGTGTGAAACAGTTTCAGCCTCAAACCTGGTGACATTAAAAATAACCAAAAATAATCCCCTTAAGCTCCCCAACAGCCAGCAGGTGCTGATTTTGCGCCATCTCAGCCCGTTTGTTTCCCATTAAGCTCATCTGTCTTGATCCAAAAACAAGGCGACAACTTCGGGTCCGACTGGAGGCGCTTCCACCGCCGCTGTTACTGCTGCTGGCAGCTGTAATTTGAGTCCAGTAAAACCAGCATGACTCACTGGCCTGGTGACTCCTCAGCTCTGAACACCGCTTCACCTTAACAAAGGAACATCAGGACACCTGCAGCGTCCAGGTAGCTGAGCCAGGAGCAGCACTGAGCTCCAGTCCATCTTAATGGGATTAATGGAGCTCAGGCTGGGACTGGTGAGATGCTCCTGGAACTGCATCTCTAGAGGATGGGAGGCAAACGTGGAGCGTGGAGCTCTCCTTGTGGGAGAGAAAACCCCAGGAAAGCCCCCAGAGATCCCTGGATTTCCCTTTCCTGACTCATCCCTCAGAGCCCAGCTCTTCCTGCCGTAGCTGCTCCCCAGCTTCTTCTGACTTTGTTGCGTTAAAATGCAAAGAAAACAGCAAAATTACACACTTTCATTTCCAGTTAGACACAAAGTCAGTTTGGGTTGGTGATTGAAACCCATTGGTTGGTGCATTCATTCATCAAAGGCTTCAAGTCGATCAAAACCTTGGTCATCCAGCAAAGAAATGGGTTAGTCAGCCACCTAGTTAGTGGGTTAGTAATCCAGTTTGCTGGTAAACCAGTGGCTGGTTTCCTGGTGTAAACCCTGAGTGCTGACTGACAGGCTCAGCAGCAGACAGGCTGGGCAGGCGGCCAGTCGGGTTGCGTGTAAAGAGTTTATTTAGACAAGAGAGCAATGGGGGAAAGAGGAGAAGTGGGGGTGGATGGGGGGTGGATGGAGGGGTGGATGGGGGGGGGTGTTCAAAGAGGTTTTGTTCTGGCCTCAGGGATCGTTTCTACTACAGAGGGGGAAGAGGTCTCACTCCTGTCAGAAATCAAGAACCCGATGGGACGCACGAGCAGCTGACCGGACCAGATGTGGACGTTAATGAGCTGCGTCCTCCGGCCCGTGCACGGAAACCTCAAACATGCACAAATTAAACATGCACACACATGCGTTCTGAAAACAGTCATGCGTGTGCGGACATGACAGCAAGTCAGACACATGCAGGTTTGTGCAATAACCTACAAAAATGTACACAGAGGAAGAGAAGAATGCAAGAGCACACACACCCAAAAACATTACTACTCTCTTCCTGGCAGCGGTGGGCGTGCGCGTGCGTGTGTGTGTGTGATTGTATATGATTGTGTGGAAACACAATCATACAAACTAGATCTAACGTAGTTTGCGCAGACATGCTGCTTCACTGCTAGCTTGACGCACAGCTAAAAATAAACCCCAGCTAACGTTAATTGTTGCAGCTGAGAATAAAAGTGTATTAAAAAAACATTTATAAAACAGAAAAATAAAGAAGGACAACCATCAGATGATGCTTCTGGCTATATCATCGCAACGTACGACAGGAGGTTTTCCCGACATACTTTACAACAGCGTGAAAGAGGAAAGGATACGTCAGCGACTTCCTCCCTCAACACACGGCGGTGAGCGGTAAACCCCCCCACCCCCACAACCACCACAGCCTCCTGTAAAACGACGTCACTGACGCGCCAGCCTGCCCGTCTAACACCGACGGTTTACGTCTGAGCTGATCACCTCTGGCCTCCGCGAGGCCTGGAGGCGTTCGGGAAAATGGCCCGACGCCGCGCAAAACCCTGGAAAAGGCTGATCCATCCCAGACTTAGCTTCTGTAACACATCGATGGATACGTGAAATAATCAACCGAGCAGTTAGAGCAGGTTTGAATTCTACCACTTTCTACCACACGGCAGCACGCACCGTGGGTGGTGGGAGGCGGAAGTGGTGGCGCTGTGGTGAAACACACACTGTCTCACACACACACACACACACACACACAGACAGACGGACAGACACACACAGCATCTTCCATCATGATCACTTTCTGTTGTTTCAGCACGTTCAAACCTGAAACTTCCTGGTGCGTCAGTCAAGAGCTTCAGGTGGAAATTTGAACGCAGGAGGAATCAGATAAACGGAGGCTGGCTGGAGGGGTGAACCCGGGCCTCCTCCCGCACATCTGCAGATCCGATACACCTCTGAATTTCTCCTATTAAAATTAAACCCTGCCGTCTTTTGAGCGCAGCTGGAAAAGCGGAGAAAATAACCTGAAGAGTTTTGCTTTTGAGGGGGATGAGTTTTTGTCCCCGAGCGGTGACGCCACCGGAACCGTCTGTTCCGAACCGGCCGTGATTCTGCTGAGGTTGAAACAGAGATTAAAAGCAGCGCAGGCGAGGACGCTGTCATGAATGTGGACAAACAGGCCCAGTGGGTTCCCCTGCATGTCTTCAGGAACGTTCTTCAAAGTCAAACTGCAGCAAACGACTCCAACTGCTGCCTTTAATCCTCCGCATCCGGATGCGGCTACAAGCAGGAATGGCTCGGATTTTCACGACGGTCAGGCTGCTCACATGACTTTCGCCATTTTCTGTGGGGTCCAAGACGCTTTTATAGTCAAGGTTCGCGTAAATAAACAAAAACAAATGTGCGTGTTTTCCACACTCTTTCGTTATCTTTCAACGTCCGCTCCTCTGGGTCCTGGAGAGCCGACCGCGCTCATCACGTTCTGTCCTGAAAGGAATCTCCGGCTTCGACGAGGGACAAAGGGTGGAATGGTGGAATGGCTCTTAAACCCGCTGGAACCCACCAAAAGGAGCCTTCAGAGCTGCAGGGCTCTGCTCAGAACCAGAGCCTTCACATCAGGCAGCCATTTTCTTTTCCTAAATAGATTTATGGTGTTTAGGTACGAAGGCGGCCCAACGTAAACTCTGCCTGGGCCTGGTTGCAGAACCCCCTGAACCTAAACAGTGCAAAGTGGGACCGGAGGCCAGCTGCTGCTCCAGCGCCTCTGGATGGCATCACCGCAGAATCGGGTTGAAGAAAGCGATAAGCCGAGCGTGACATTTCCTCTGCCCCGTCAGTAAACACCGCCGCTCGAAAAGGAGAGGCAGTGCATCATGGGAACGCTGCAGCGTGGATTGATTTCCATGGCCGTCTTTACTCCAACCACAGAAGAAGATTCCCGACGGCGGCTTCTCACGGGGCCTGGTTGGTACCGCCTGATTCCATCCCTCACATTCACCAAGTGTGTCTGTGACTTTTTAAGCAGCGCAGCCAAGAGGAATGTCAGCTGATAATCTTCATCAAATCATTCCTTCTCTCTGGAAAACACCACCAAACAGCATCTTTGTGTAGTCTGTCAACATCCAGCAAAACACAAAACCCCTCCAGAGGCGAAAGAAGGTGGAAAATGAGCTCTTTCACATCTCTATTTCTGTCATCTCCAGCGTGACCGCTGCGCTACCAGCCCTCCGCCTTCTGCCCTCCCTCAGCCGCTCCTCCTCCTCTTCCTCCTGTTGTTTCAGCTGCTTCTCAGCTCTGCATTTATTCAATTCAAACCCCCCCACACCCCCCGGCCCTGTTTACACTCAGCTTCACTCCTCCACTTCACGCTGGCGGGAAAAAAAAGAAGCAGCAGAAATGAAGAAGTGACTGACAGGCTCTGAAGGCCGGGGCCGAAGCATCCAATCTGAGTCACCTGATCACTCAGAATGTGTCACCTTCTGGGGGGGGGGGGGG
>BJFM01002311.1:17401-27527 GCA_016586285.1 Arothron firmamentum | reverse complement strand
GGGGGGGGGGGGGGCACAGGTTTTACTCCACATCTAAATATACACTCGCTAAAACCATTCTGTGGGAGGACTGCACCACACATGGACGCTAATGACTTTAAGAGCTCCGTCAGCTGCTGTTACACGAAGCCCAATGAGAAACACATGATCGGCTACCAGTAAACACACGGAGGGGGTGTGAGGCTTTCATGGGCGGGGTCATGCTACAGCCTGCGCGCATCCGACTGTTAAATGTTTAGACTTTAAGTCACTTTGGTGTAATTCACCCTTGACTTTAGCTCTGGCTTGCTCACATGCAGTTTCCCACAGTATGGACGTTGTTCTGGTTTCCGCTTTTAACCACAACCAACTCGTAACCAGACGCTTCTGAGTCACGGCTTCTTTGGTTTGCAGGATCAACAAGATGCAACACCTTCACATCTTAGTTATCTGTCACTTTGCTCTCACTTGTGTCAGTTTGTAACCGCTGTGGGTTTCTGAAACCTGGACGTGGGATTATCCCCGGATGCACACACACACACACACACACACACACACACACACACACACACACATACACACACACACTGATTGCAGACAGAGAGGCGCAGTTTAGTGGAGACTCAGGTCAAGATGTGCGCCAGGCAGCTCAAATGAAACCAACGCTAAATACGCTAACATGCTAATATCCGATGTAAATAAGCGATTATCTTAATTCTTCCTCAAAAGAATCACATGAATGATGTGCGACCTGTCTTTTGCGCCACACTTTGGTTCGGAGGGGCAGAAGAATCCAGGATTGTCACCTCACTTTGCGGGAGATACGCGTTCGAGCCATATTTGGGATTAGCGACCTGCTCTGTGGCCCACAATGCATTGCAGGATCTTCCCAGACACACCCTTTGTTGCACAGCACAGTTGCTAAAATAGGAGTCTGGTGGTAATGTGAGAAGGCCACACGTGCACGCCACTTCAAAATACTCCTGCGCTTATATGGACCCAGACTGACCAAGAGAGTGTCAGTGAAAGAGCTCAAATCAGCCATCGCACGTCAAAAGAAGCTAATCTGGTCTTGTTGGTCTGTTAACTAAAGTCGCCCCGGGTTGTTTTTTTTGCTGTTAATCCAGTTTATTTTACTGCATTTTTTTTTTTTTTAAATAAATGATCCACTTACAACTGCAAAAAGACACAGCACGAGGAAAGGAAACAGAACAGAAGCTAAATGTAACATGTCTGAGGCTTTAGCATCCTCTTTAAGGAGTGTGTGAGTTTAAAAAGGCCTGAACCTTCACACATATTTCCAATAAACAGCCCACATTTGCAGCTGTGCGGCGCAGACTCGCTTTCTTTTAACACTCACTTCCTGTGCGAAGCTGAAGGGTTAAAGCGGCGCTCTCTGCTGTGTGCAGTGGTTACACAACTACAGCCATTGTTTTGGTGTTGGGGCCCGGCGGCGAGCGAGGCCAGTTTGCCGACTTGTCTGAACCAGCTGGATGGAGGCGCCAGCTGCTTTCATCTGCAGGAGCTGAAGTATGTAAACACCCGGACGAGATGGGCGCTCAGAACCGGGATGCAGGCCCACCGTTTTCATCCGCAGCACCAGACATGACCTCATTTCTCCGCTCGGTCCAGATGGACCTCATGACCGCGAGATTCCGACACGGGTCCGCACAAGGACAACTGCTAACAATAATCGATTTCTCTGCCACTGTTTCTGAGTCTAAAGGTTTGCTTTGATGTACGAAAACATTCATACCTTTACTTTGACACTCGCTGATTAAAATGGACCCAAGCCGGCGTTCTCGGACCTGCAGCCAATCAGAGCGGGCGCACAATAACGAGCCGCCAAAGATGGACGCCCGGTCTCTACTTCCTCTCGCCGTACAGAAATAAAGCTGGAATTGTTTAAGTTGTGCACAGCAGGTGCAGCAGCCAGCGCGTGAACTGGTGCTGACACGACATCGTGGAGGCGAGGGGAACGCTCGCCGGGACGGCAGGGACGAGCAGCCAGCTGGTTAGCGTGGCCCGACTCAGGATGCCAGACTACAACTACGCAGCTGGGCCGCACCACTTTCTTCATTGTGGGGCCAACAGCTGGGGTGAATCCATTCCCAAACTGGGAGGGCATTTGGCAAAGCTCCGGAGCTTTTCCCTGATCCCTTTTTTCCTCAGTTTTCCTCAAGTTGACCACTTCAAGGGGAGGACATTCAGATGGACAGGAAGCAGAATAACCACAGACCCACCTGTGGCAGTTCAGAGGAAACCACTCAACAGCCTGATGGACCGCTGCAGGTTAGCATGTTAGCACGTTAGCATGCCCGTGAACCTCACAACCTTTGCAACAGGCTAATCTCCGGTCAAACATCTGGCGCTGCAGCCAAAAATGCTGGGACACTTTTAAAAATATGCAGGCAAAAGACTAAGAACTGTAAAGTGGAAGTGGAAACAGATTAGGAGAAGAGCGGGCCGGCGTTTAAGCGCCGCAGACGATGCCTGATGACAAATATGATTTGGAGCTTTTCCGCAAGACGATTTCCTGTAAATCTATGAAGATGCTAAATCTCCCTGACATCCTCGCTCTCACCTCTGGGAGAAATCATTCGTCCCCGAATGAGAGCTTTCTTGGCGCAGGATCACAGCTGCTGAGCGTTCTGACACACTGGTGCGAAAACCACGATAAAAGGAAGAGAGAAGAGTTTAGCTGGCAGCGCAGGCTTGGCCCGACAGCCCGGCTTTCCTTTCAAACATCTTGAGGCGCAAATTTCTGTCAAGCACACAACTCTGATTTCAGAGATTAAAAAAAAAAAAAAATTCCCAGAAATGACAACAGAAACAGCCCGAAAAATGGGAGGGAAATGTTCTCCCACAGGCTTTTTTATTGTGGTCATGCTTTGCCTTCAAGTGTCTCTGAAGAAAAGACGGGAAAAAAACGATAGAAGACGAGTGTAGACGGAGGCCGACGGGAGCTTCAGATTACACTTGTGTGCGGCTCGTCTCCACGGCCATCTTTGCTGTCTGCCCCCCCGCCATCGCATTTCCAGCGCCCGAGAACGGGAACCTTTGGCATTCCCGCTGCGCCGTGCTGGAAGGCCAATTTAAAACCCTCGCTAATAAAGACAGGATAAGTGGAAAACAAAGAGCTGACGACTCTCGCTTCCGTTCCGCCCGGTTTATTGCGCCGCTAACTGCGTTGAATGTCTTGTTATAGACATCTAATTTCTCATCTGGAAAGATTTAAGTGTCAGACTCAGCGTATTACCCAGAAGCCGCAGCTACAAAACCGCTGATTCCAGCCCGCTTTCCCCCCCCCACTTCTGGGGTATTTAGCAGCAAATCATGTCTGTGCTGCTGAGATTAGCCAGCCGGCTTAAAAAGAGGGCAAAGAGCAGGATAGAAAAGTCTGGACTGGAGTCGAAGGCCAGTCCTTCGCTCACACGCGCCAGGCTGTTGCGCTGAGCGGCCGAGCGAGCTCCAAACCTTCGTTAGGCAGCGCGGCGGCCTCTCGTTTCCTTTAATGAGCCAACACATAGCTGCCTCTCTGCCTATGTAAACTCCCATTCACAAGGTGAGGGGGGCGGGGCCGACAGCCCAGCAGTAGTTTTCCACCATGACGACCCAACCGAGCTCGCTTCCCTGTCATTAAAACCGCAGCGGCCTGCAGCTCCAGACGTGCAGCGCGTGCACGGGGAGTCCTGAGGCGTGCACGGGGAGGCCTGAGGCGTGCACAGGGAGGCCTGAGCCTCCCCGGCAGTCTCATGTGTTGCTTTTCTCGAGCAAGTTTAAGCCGCCAGGCCGACCTTCTTGCCTAATGAAAGTGTAATATTAGACTGGGGTGTTATTATCTTCCCACCACAATGAGGAAACCAGTTCAAAAGAAGTGCAGCAAAATAATCCGGCCTGATAAGCAGCGTCCCGGTCAGCGCCATTACGTGAATTAGCGTCATTGTTGGAAGGCCGCTCTGAGTAATCAACCCTTTTGGCTCCGGCTTCTCGTTACACAAGCGACATCTATCAACAGATGATCGGACCAGAGGAGATGCTAACTTTGACCGACAGATTTGGGCCGGCGAAGAGGAAGCGAAGTCAGGAAGCAGCTTGTTCCTCTGAGGAAAGTGAGATCATGACAGCTCGGTAACTGTATCCTGACTCTGGAACCTCTTTAATGAAAACGTCTGCTAATAGAAGGAGAGGCTGGGGCGGTGGAAAGCATCTCTGCTCTGGTCACAGGAACAAAGAGAAACGCGAGTGTGAAGCCGTCCGTCAGACCCCTCAAAGAACCAGAGCGCGGCCTTTACGTGACAAATCAGAAATTATAATCCAGAGTTATCCAGAGTTCATAAATCACGGCACGAATGCAGCGTAACCACCAGCCACCGCGGCGGATTCCCACGCCTCAGCTCGGTGACGTTAGCAGCGCCGCTAGCTAGCTCACCAAATGTCATCGCTGGGATTTTTCTCCGCAGTTGGAGTAATAAGATCAATTTAGAGAACAAAAGCAGCACTGGCTGACGGGCAGCGTCCAACGGGAACCAAGAAACGCTGCTTTTCCACCAACGGTGGACAAGGACGTGACCGATCCAGCTCATCTTGTGGTCAAATTAGCCCTCAATTTAGTCACAAGATGACAGCATAAACAGCTAGATATTTATCTAAACGAGGGACATTCTTTGCCTAATTTTCTGCTTATTTTCCGGGAAGAGTAAGGATTAATTGCTGCTAGCTTTGAGTGCTGCGGCTGAAGACGCTGAGGTCATGCGCGTGGAAACAGACTCCTCCGGTGTGCGATGACGACCGCTGAAGCATTTCTCAGGCAGAAACATGCGACGGAGTCACCAAATGTCAAACGCTCACATGGAAAAGCGCTGCCATGTGCAGCAGAGGCGCTGAGCCGTGCACGAGGGCCTAACCGGCGCGTGCAAGTCATCACCAGCAGCAGAGGCTGGCTATTAATTAGCTCTGCTGAAGATTCAAATCAGCTGCTTTCCTCTGAATTCTGCAGAATCTTGGCCTCGAAAGCGTGAGCTCATCACCCAGACAGTGCTGGGCAGGCCTTGCTTCACATTTTCTCTCTGTCTTGATCATATTTGGACAAAGACATGTCCTCTGTGTCCTGTGAGAGCAGAGACGCGCAACGCACAACATGCCTCTGTGAAACAATGGCCGTGCCTCCTGCTGATCGCAGACACGTTCGGGCCCTTTTGTCCCAGCTGAGGCTGGATCAGAGGTTAGCAGACACCTTTCCCTGCACCGTGACTTCGCCCCGGGCGCTTCCTCCCGCCCTGACTTCCTCTGACAAACTTGACTTCCTGTAAGACGCAAAAGAGAGATTAGTCAACGTGTTCTACAGGTTTCCCCTGAATTACTGACACATGCATGAGCTCTGGGCTCCCTTCAACATTTACGCCACATGTTCGCATTGTACAAAAGCTCTCACTCGCCTTCATTTCCTGCGTAAATCTGCCATTTTATTAATTCTGGCGCGTTTGCGGATGTTTTACTAATCATCTTGAGAACTATGGAGGCTTTCTGGAGTTTCTGAGATGTTTTTTGTGGTTTCCTTTGTGAAGCATAATCAGCTTTTATTGCAGTCGTTGCCCCGCGCTGTTATCGCCCATCAGTTTCTGCAGGCGTGCATATTTGGGGTGAAAAGCGTCAGAGACAACAGCGACTTCAGGCTTGTTTTCACTGGTGCTCATGCAGGTTTGGTGTTTATGCAATCTTGACGTTGCACCACAAGGCATGGACTTTTTCCCCCTCTTGAGTGTGTATCCACGTTTGCCTCCCGTGTGAACAAACGTCTGCTCTCTTGCGGCCGTAACAAGTTTTTAATAAATGCAAATGCTCCGTTTGCACAGCGTGGATACAAATCTGAATCTGGTCTTGCAGAAGCAGGATATTTGAACACCACCAGATTTTCACGCCAGCTTCTCTGCAGTCATCAGGCACAGAGCGAGCAGGCGCTCAGGGGTGAGATGACAGCAACACGAGGAAGAGCTCCGCCGGTGCAGGCGGAGGCTGGTTGGTGCTGCTGCAGCCGTCTCCCTGAGGGACGCAGCCTGGTGACTGAGAACACCAACCAGAAAGAACTCTCCCCTCACAGCACCCTTGGGATTACCACCATTAATCCATTCTCTCAAGCTGATCTTGGAGTGCGCACGTTCAATTAGCCTGATCTGTAACTGCAAATTTGTCTGCAATTTTCAGATTCACAGACTTTTCAGACCATGCAGATTTGTCCACACGTGCACATCCAGGCTCGACTATTTTGTTTTTGCAGAATGTCTGCAGTACTTTTGGAAAAGCCTCCCGGCATCTGCAGCTGTTTAAATCCAGAATAGATTTGACGCTAATGCTAATGCTAATGCTCTCAACAGTTTCCTTCTCACCCCTGGTTCATGGTCGCTCCCCTCCCCTCCCCTCCTCTCCTCTCCTCTTTCCTCCTCCCCTCCTCTGCTAATTTAATTCCTCAAGTCTTTCCTGTCAGTGACAGTTCCTGTGTCACTGACACACGTGTGTGTGTATTGTGTTTGTTTACCTTCCATATAATCTAGTTTGCAGCTCCAGGCTGCACATGTTGCATGTCCGAGTAAGTTTAGTTTATAAAAATCCTATCTGCCATCAAACACTCCCTCCAAGCTTTACAACAGGTGACCCAGAAGCTCCTCGTCCAGACAGACCCAGCTAGGGTTATTGTCAACTTCGATCCTTTAAAGCCGTAGACAAAAAAGCATTAAAGGACGGGAAATGAGGCCAAAGTGAGGAAGGTGCGAGTTTCTGCTGCTCTCTATAGCTCGTGTACACACACACACACACACACACACACACGCGCGCGCGCACACATAATGGCGGTGTTCCCCAGATGCCTGGGCAGGTCCCGACAAGCAGGGCTGTCTGCCGTGTTTAGACTGCGCTGCTCGCTGCAGAGGGTCTGCAGGGTGGATGTTATCAGGCTGGAGACGTCCAGATGATCCCGGGAGCCTGCGCAGCTGAAGGCGCAGACGTCCACTCATGGCTGCTTCTGCAGATCAGGCGTCCATCGGCTGCAGCAGCACCTCACAGCTCTATTTCCCACGATTATTGCCGCTGTTGTTGGTGCGACTCATGTGCGAGACTGTCAGGGAAGGAGTGGCGGGACAACTGGGTCAGGGTGTTAAACGACAACACAAACCGCCACACTTGCTCATTATTCAGCTTCTGCAGAAGTGGAACCGTCTCATTCGTCGGTGCTGGTTCACGTTTTGGAGCAAACGTTTGACAAGCAAGAGCCTCTAAGCCAACATCATCCAGCCAAGGTCAACGCGTGACCTTGGAAAATGCAATTTAGAAACCAGGCTTTATTCTGCACCCCTCCCCACATCCTCTAAAATGAGACAGGTCAGAGGTCAGACAGGTCACATGGTTCAGACGGAGCAGTCAATACAGACAAGCTCGCAACACTGAGGCACATCTGGAAAAGGCATGCAGAAGCAAAAGAGAAAGAGAGAGAGAGAGAGAGAGCGAGAGAGAGAGAGAGAGAGTACTGACTGTGTAACAAAGACGAGAGAATGTGCATGTGTGTGTGTGTGTTTCCTGAGTCTTCTGAGGCCCAACAGAGGAGGGAAGTTCAGCCAAGCAGCTCGAGCTATTATAAGACCACAAATTGCACCGGCCAGGGCCAGAAACCTCCTCTGCTGGGGCCTCATCAGCAGAACCCAAACACTCCCGAGCCCGAATCCACCGCTGCAGGAAGACAGGCAGGAAAATCTGCATTTCGTCACATTTCGCACCTGTCAGCTCTCCGGAAGGCTGAGATCTTTGCAGATCTTCCCAAATGTAAACTGAGGACGCGGCAGAAGGAAAAAGGGCGGCGTCATTAGAGGTCCCGCGCCAGCATTGTGCTCCTCAGTCAGATTTTTCTGAATCTGAGTCATTTATATTAAAAGAACCAACCCGGGCGAGTCACGTGGAGCTGCTGAGCGTTGGAGACCACTGCCTGTCCCTGTTGATGGCATTTTTCCTTCTGAAAGACTGGGAAGTGAAAAGAAGAAGAAGAAGAAGATGATGAGGGAGGTCTGGGTCAGAAGAGAGCATGAACAATGGCAGTGTTGTGAGCGCTGGTCATGGGATCAAAGCTCCAGGCAGTTCCCAGCGGCCCTGTCCTGCAGCCCGGCTCAGGGCCGGGGGGAGCGGGGACGGACCGACAGGCAGAAGAAGGGACAAAGACTCTTCCTTTCTCTCCATCGTCTCAGCAGACGAATGGACTCCTCTCCCAGGACAAGAGCGGCACATTCAAGAAGAGCTTCAGAGCCCAGCGCAGAGCCCAGGTCGAAAAGAAGGGAGAGCACTGGTTTGACCGGGACGGTGGACAAAGGTCACCTCCATGTCCGCGTTCAGGGGACCACACCACAATGTGGAAGACACATTTTCTGGACTTCGTCCAGCATGGGACGATCTAAAAAGCCCTGATTTTTTTCTAATTTTTGTACTCGTGCGTGAAAATATGCTTTTGTTTTCCGCTACATACCGAGGCCGAACTGAGGAAATGTTCAGTCTGGGCTCAGAGCTAAGAATATCAAAGCCACTTCCTGGCTGACGATGGCGGGCCTGCTGTCCCCACGTCAGTCACAAAATACAGACAATTCTACAAAAAACAAGAACAGAGAGCGAAACACTTGGAAGCTTCTGTCATTATCAAATGTTGGAACCATGTGGCCATTCTGACCGTCCATCAGAAACATGACTGGAGCTAATCTGCTGGAGCTGACATGGATGGGAGCCACTTTTCTGAATTTATTCAGCTCTAAAGCAGTTAAAGTCAGCGTACCTGAGTGCTTTATCTGCTTTTCGGTCTGTGGTGGGTCAGAGAAGAACAGGTCTTGCTTCTAATTCCGTTTATTCCAACATAAAACCTGAGCTTCAGAAGCTGTGTTGTCCCAGTATCGGCTTTACCTCGTAAATCTGCGTTTTATGGACTTCTATGGCTTTAACGTGACATATTCTGCTCTTTCCTTTTAGCCTGACGTTGTCCTTTAATCTTGAGGTGCTCGGCTGATCTCAATCATTTCCTGACCGTAACGCCGCCTTTTATTGGGCTGCTTTATAAACTCACTTTGAAAGCTGCTTATGAGAATCTGTCCTCCCGTCGGGAGAGTCCGACCAGCAGGGAGAATTCCTGGCAGTTGTGTCTGCTTTGTCTTGAAATTTAACACGATTCTGAGAGCGTACAGAAGCAGAATGCTGACAGAACGACCTCCAAAGGAGCAGAATCAACACCAAACGGGCCAGATTAGGAATAAAGAATCCAAAAATGGCGAAAAGATGCAGCGAAAACGGGCCAGTCGTCAAACAGAACCCCCATTAATGAGGTTCTTACAGTGAAGAAAATCACGGGGCCGTTGGTTCTGTGTTTCGGGGAGTCTGATGAATGCATAAAGCTCCGGGTTGTCCCGGCGCGGGCCTGCGTGCGAACGGGCCTCCCCGCTGCAACAACAAACTGGACTCCTGCAGCGTTTGTTTGAGATGGAGGGACGGCGGAGGCGGGAGGAGCCGCCAACTTCAGAGGAAACGGCTGAATAGTTGAAGGAAAAATGGCCCCCGGGGAGCTCGCAGGGGCCACCACAGGAAAAGGGTGGGGCTCGGTGGGAGGGAGAGCGAAGGGAGTAGCGGCCAAGAAATAGGGTGGTCCGGTTCATTTCTCTATACAGCTGAGAATCCACAGGAGGACGAAGACATGGCGTGTATTTTCCAGCGCGAGGGTACGTCACCGGGGGCAATCGGACCTCCGATCAGCGGCCTTTATCTTATCTCTGGCTCAGAAAAGCCCGTTTGTGATGAGCCGGGTTACAGACGGGGGCCGAGGCCACGCCGAGCGTGAGCTCAGCGCAGCTGTGCAGGATGTTGCAACAGAAATGAAAAGTCTCCTCAGGCGGGACAGAAACAGAACCTGACACATGACAGCGCTTTAACTTTAATAAGAAGCTAACGCACAAGACTGCGTCGGGGGCCCGTCACCTGCATTAGCTGCGCCTAAAGTTGCGTGTGGACGATCCCGAGTCTTTTATCCTGTCGGAGGAAAGGTGGAGCAGACCCTTCCTGCAGCTCCAACGTTCTCACGCCTCAGACGGATGAAACGCCACCTTCTCTCCCCTTTATCAGCGTTTCTGGCGGC
>BJFM01002311.1:0-17278 GCA_016586285.1 Arothron firmamentum | reverse complement strand
CCCCCCCCCCCCAGCGCCCCCAGCGCCCCCCCCAGCTCCGTAAATAGGAGCCTTGTCTCGGAGGCCGTCTGGATCCACCAGCAGCGCAACAATGTGAGGAAGCGGCGGCGGCGGCGCGCTCCTCTCTTCTTCTTTGTTCGGCCTGCATCACATCCTCGTCCCCCGCAAACATGATTACAGTCGACTTTGGGAAGCAAACAAGGGGCCCGGTAACCGTGGTAACCGCTCGGCGCGGCCGCTCGGATGTTGCTGACCTGTAACCTTGCCGACTCCGCCTCTGCGTGTGATTACACCTGCCTTTAGTGGAACGCCGTGTCTGCTGACACCAGTTTGGTGTCAGTTTGGACTCCGGACTTTCCAGCTCCAGCATGAGGCGCTGGCAGACTGGAAAGACTGGTCCCAGTCCGATGCGAGCAGGATGTTTGGCAGTTGGCCTTCTCGCACCTTCAGGAAAATCAACAGGACTGAAGCCGGATTCTAACGGCTCAGAGTGGATGTCTCAGCCGGACTCTTCAGCCCAGCGACACCTCGACGGCCTCAAACGACACCTCTTTCACCTTTGACCTGGGAGGGTCAAAGGCGATGACGCAAGGCGTCATCCGGACGCGTCAGGAAGCTCACCGTTGAAGAAGCTCTTGACCTTCAGGTATCCGACGCTGAGGCGGAGCACGGAGAGCTTGTCCAGGCGGGTGCGGACCTCCTCGGTGAAGGGCAGCAGGCTGGTGAGCTTGTCCAGCTCCCCGTTGAGCCGGTCTCGGTGGCGTTTGGACGGGTTGGACTTGATGCCATCGGGAGGAGGCGGTTTGGGGCTGGAGGGAGCAAAACATCAAGTCAAAAGACAGAAACAGAGAGCGGACCTGTGTAATCTCAGAGATTAAAGGGTTTTGGCTGAATTACTGCAGGCGCTGCAGAGAAAGCTGACCGGGTTGGCCCATCTGCGGGTTTTTAACCTGAGTTGGCGGTTCAGTAGCGTTCCCTCGCCGCCGCTCATACGTGGGATTTAAGGGATCATCCGGTGGAAAAATGACGGATCGCCTTCGTGTCTCTGCGGCATTTGTTGCCGCGGGAACCAGGTCTGCAGCCCGCCGTCAACCTCTCTGGGACCTGTTTACGAGCTGAGCAGCACCGTGATGCCGCCCTCCGGTCACAAGAAAAGGGATTTTAAAACACTTTACCGGCCAGGTGACGCTGCTGTGCAACAGGTCTGAAGTAACTGAGCAAACACCAGGAGGACACTTCACCTTCTTCCCTCATTGATGCTAGTTTGAGTCTCTTTTTCAACGGCGAGGATCTGAAATTAATTTGGTTTGATCGTGAAAGTCACACGTTGAGGCCCGTGTTCACACCTCCTCCTGCCGGATCTTCAGGTTCTGCTTTTTCAATCTGACGGAGCAACGCCGCGTGAAATAGTTTCTAATAATATTTTTATACGTGGCTCTGCCATAACAGAGCTTCAGCTGTTTAGCTGATCCGATCTGTAAGTGAGCTCCAGCAACTGCCAGCAGCGCCGCCAGCTTCTCATCTGTAATCCAAGCCAGACGTTGGCTCCACAGAGGGGCTTTTCTTTTCCCCAGAGAAGGTCTGACGCTGTGGAGCCACCTCAAAACCAGCCCGGAGATACCTCGGCCCGATTCCTGCCGGGCTGGGGCTTAATCAGAACCGGCGGGGATGGAGCGCGTGGCGATCCAAACGGCTTAACCGCACGCTGATATCTGCTGATCGCCACCAGAAAAAAAAACAACCTCCGTCGTCACAATTCTGAAACCATTTTCCAGATCTTCTCCTTCATGTTCCGCAAATAAAATGTAGTTTTAACTGGATCCGTGAGCACTAATTACCTCTGATCTCTGATCCAGCTCCTGGCGCTTTCTCAACCGCGTGTTTTCTTTTTTTTTTAAATCTCATATTGTTATTATTTTTACCATCCATTTAACACTGTTGTTGTGGTGACAGCAGCGTTGCCGTGGCAACCAGTGTCCGAGCAACAATGTCTCTATTGTCTTCAGAAGCGGGTGAAATATTTCCAGCTGGAGGCTGAGTATTGGACCGTTGAGCTGTTATACAACAACACCACGTATTTATGGGGGCCCTTCCTGCCCTTCCGTCGGCGCTGGACCCGGGCCGCTCAGGTTTCGGCGTGCCGTCGTTGTGGGAACGGAACCTGTGACCTCCCAGCTACGGGTCGGCCTCACACAGAGCAGCTGCACGTCTGCAGCTCCTCGGCTGAAATCAGCTTCAGATGTTCCTGCCGACGAATCCGCTGGGGGATTTAAGGTCAGGTGAGGCCAATTGTGAAAATAACGATCTGTGCGCGCACACCATACGTGCACCTGCCTGCAGGACTGCATACTTTCTAGGCACTGCGGCTTTGACCTGTTGACCTCCTGACTGCCTGGCGGCACCTCCAAATGAAGGATCTCAACGGCTGATCAACGGCCAACAGGCGATCGATGAAATGGCCGTCCCCAGCTGCTGAACGCAGCCTTGGAGCCGTTGCACGAATGTGTAAAACGTGGACGCGGGCTCTGCTTTCCCCGCTGCTGTAAGAACGACATCTGCTTCCAATAATACGCCAGAACACGACATATCTGAGATGGAGGCGAGATGACTATCGCCGCATTCCTGACAGCACAACTCCCTGTCAGAACAATGAGCAGCCAGTGTTGTTACTCCTGGCTTTATCTGGCAAATCTGTCCTGGAAGGGGCGTGTGTGTCATTTATATGAGTGTGTACACACAGTGTGTGCATGTGTGTGTGTGTGAGAGAGAGAGAGAGAGGGAGAGAGAGAGTGGGATTTGTTGAAACACCTCCTCGCATTCACACAAAGGCACTTTGTCTGCGACGGGGCAGCAACACCTTTGTGGGACAAAAAGAGTGAAATATGATATCAGAAAGATGATATTAGCACGTGCTCGCTGCTGCAGTTATGATACGAGAAAAAGAGCGTGTGTGTGTGTGTGTGTGTGTGTGTGTGTGTGTGTGTGTGTGTGTGGGAGCTGTGTGCGGCCTCTGGCTCACTGTCCCCTCCCCCCCCAAACAGCGCTCAGGTGCATTAACAGGAACCCGGATCATCAGCGCCCGGTTCTTCCTGCCACCAGGAGCCTCGAGCGGCCTCATTTCCTGTTTACATGTGCCATCAGGCTCAGAAGCGCCACGCATCACCGAGCATCAGGACGGCGGACAGTCGCTCACGGAAAGAACCGATATGCTCCGTGATCAGCGGGAAAGGCACAGCATGGCTTTAATGTGTTAATATCTAAAACCAGATGAATAAAACTGTATATATTTGTAAAAATAATCCATAAAGCAGCAGGTTTGGGGATAATTAAGCTGCTTGTGCGTTTATCAATAACCTAGAAGAAGGCATAGTCGTGTTTTCTAAGACTCAAAGGTTGACCTGGCTAATATTTACTGGGCCAAAGAGAACACGATCAAATTAATCAGATGATAAAGGTCAGCCGCAGCTCAGCTGCCAGCTGGCTGCTGAGCCACGATGGCTGATTCAGAGAAAAAGCCCTTTTTACAGGAAAAACTTTTAAACATTAAGCCTCTTATCTCAAACTGACTAAGCAGTTACCATGGCGATGTCAGGAAAGTGGACCCAAAATCAGGTTGGACAAAAAAACCGGGCGATAAAGGCACCAAAGTGTGCAGAACTTTGATGAAGCGGCCCGTGGCTGCTGACCTGCTGACCTGCGGGCTCAGCTGCTGCGGCGCTCTGCTGTTCTTTTATTTCAGAGCTAAAGTGATCTAAACTGTGTGAAAATCACATTACTGCTGCTCAGGGCCCAGATGGGCGCTTCGGGCCTGCAGCGGGTTCTGCACCAAAGGATGGCGGGAGCCGTCTTCCAACCCTCAAAAGCCACCCCAGCACCTCAGGCGGGCGGGTTCCTGCACCCCCCAGAGGGTTCCTGCACCCCCCAGAGGGTTCCTGCACCCCCCAGAGGGTTCCTGCACCCCCCAGATGAGAGCCGCATGTCTTGACCTATTTTTCCGTCCGTCAAACCTCGCTGACAGACGTTTACATCCACTTACGTGACACAAAACTGCCACGGGGACGCGCTTAAACACCGCCTGCAGACGCATCTATCGGTCTCACACACACACACACACACAAACACACACCTGCATGTGCACACACACACAACTCACTCTGCCAACTTAAACAAACAACAAAAGAACAAACTCCATAAGAGCAACTCCTCCTGAAAAGCCAGCCGAGGCAACATGGCAGACTTGTGTAACATTTGCGTGACACAGAAATATGTTAATTTGTGTTAAGGGAGGAAAGACACAACCCCCCCCCCCCCTCCACCCCACCCCCCCACACAAAAAAGAAAACACACAGAGACAGAAGGAAAGACAGGAAAAAAGTATGTTGTGGCAGTCAGAGGAGGAGGAGGAAAAAAAGAGAGCGCGTCTCAGATTACGCCATCCTGCCTGCCTCCCTCCTCCCTCGTGGAAACATCGCGTGAGAGGGCCCTCGCTCCACGTCCTGATTATGATTAATGCAGGTACTACCACACACACGCTCAAACCACGGTTCTGGCAGGGTTCTGGCCCGGCCCTCTGCTCGGACCTGCGGTTCAGCGCGCGGCAGTTAACGCTCTCGTCTCGCTTGTTAAAGGTTCCAGTTCACAAACCAGTAAAGCTTCAGGAGGACGGCTCAGCCCAGAGGTTCTCTCTGGGAAGTTCTAGGAGGAACCGTCCGCACCAGAACCTCGCCACGGCGCTGCCCGTGTCCCAGAACCACCTACATACATAATTAAGCCATTTTCCTTCTGGCAGGCTTTGAAGAATTGTCTTGGATCCACAGGAATTTAGACCCACAATAAATAACTATCTGAACTGGGCCAGATGGGTCCAGTCACATGGTGTGTGATACCGGTGAGGGCCTGTAGGGGGCAGAGGAGAGCGCAGTGCGTTAGCAGAGCGAGTGTGTTTACAAAGTGCAAGTAGATTAAACACAACGAGCCGCATTTTGTTGCAGGAAGTGGATTCTAAAGTGGAAAATAGCAGGTTAGCCGTGGTGTTTGTTTGTAACTTTAACAGGCTAACACTAGGGTTTCGCTGATTGCCGTGGGTTCAAATCCCAGCTTTCCAATTTAAGTATAAGGTTCAATATAATTTGGTGTTTTGGGTCAGAGTTTTGGGCCTGTGAAGAGCAATCCTCTCTTATTACTTTTGTAAAGCAAACTGGTATCAGATCATCGTTACTCGGTATCAGAGGGCTGAAAAATTAGCATCTCTGAACGGAGAACCTTTCAGCAAGGCATTTAAGGAATTCTTTGAAGCAACAAGGACTGAAGGTCTTTACAGGTCCTCGACAGTTCCACGAAAGGTCGTGTCCCACCATCACATAAGGTTTAAGTTAATTTACTACACTTTAATGGTTTACAAGTGTTCCCAAGAAGCAAAAGGACCTATTTTAAAGGTTAACGGCTACACGGAACACACAATTAGAACATGTAATTACACTGCTTCAAAGCACGGCCGCTCTGAAAGAATCTGTGCTAGCGTCACATTAGCGGATTATCAGAATAATCTGGTTCTGAGAAGAATCTGAGACTAGAATGTTGTTTACAGCTTAAACTGCCCTTTATAGACGTCCTCAGTGGGGTTCTTTTCAGCACCATCAAGTGTTTACAATTCCTTTAATAATTCCCTGCAAGGTTTTAAATGACTTTTTTCAGTAATCAAATGTTTATTATGAACAACTTTCAGTCAAACCCAGAGAAGGCGACCTTGTTTCATCGCCGCTTTGCCCTTTTTTCACCTCCAGAACTCAAAGGAAGTTTTGCAACGGGGAGAACGGGCGTGTGCTGCAGCCAGATGGGCCGGACCGGTCGGCGTCCCTGCCGACCCTTCAGTCTGGAAGCCTGAGTTAACCATTACACAAACACTGTCAACCAGACCAACGCCAACACAAACTCACGCTAACTACCCTAGTCAGCCTTCGGAACTACTTTCTGCATCCGCCCTCATTTTTAAGATTTAACTCAGGTGACTTTCAGGCTTGTTTCACTGCTTAACACAGTTGTTTCACCTCAAATTGTAGCAATTATTACTATAATAACATTAACTACATGTTTATTATGCTTTTTGACATTAAAGTTTACATCTCTTACATGCTTTAGAATTATTCTGGATGCCCGGTGACCCCAGAGCGAAGCTGGAGAAGATAAGTGCATCCTAAAACTGGCTGAAATGGATCTGAAGCTCTGGGACCGTCCATCCCTCTGCAAAACAGCCCCATTCAGCCAAAAAAAAAAAACCCCCAAAGAAACTCCTCAGTCATGCAAGAGAAAGTAAATCTGACTTAATCTGTTTTAAACACCACCAAAGGAGAAGTTGTGCAGGTCTGCAGAGCTGCTGAAAATCCTGCACGTCCATCAACCGGATTCAGCTGGAAAGCAACTTATAAGCTTGGATTTGGAGTTAAAGTTGCTGCACCGACTCCGTTTGCACAGCTGCAGTGCATAAAAACGCGTTTATCCGCGGAATGCACGGTGAGAAAACAGAAACTAGCCTCATGAAGCTGTTATTAACCAGTTATTACACAATAACAGCGACCTCAGCCCCGAGGTCAGTGCAAAATTGCCGTCGTGAAACTTTAGAGTAAACAGCTCAAAGGGTTGAAATAAAGAATGTAATCAGAGCAGCTTCGTCAGCAGGCACCGTGCGGGACAGCACCGCAGCCCTGCGGGGATTTCGGTGCGTTTGCGGGGTGAAAACTTACACTTTCTGGACCGGCTTCTTCCGCTTCTTCGCCGCGTACAGCGCCGTGTTCGGCAGCATGTTGACGTCCAGACACACGGAACAGAGGCGTTAGATGGCTCTCAGTCTGCAAATCAGCCGCTCCGGACGCGTTTCGAACACTCTCATCCCTCAAAAAACAGGCGGAAAGAAGGTCGGACTGGCGGTAGATCCTCGGAGCTCCCGACCGCGCTTCTACAGGGGCGAAAAACAAAGAAAAAAACACTTTTCCTTGTATTTAGCTGTTCAAAAACTCGGCCACGCGTCGGCTAACTTTCGCCACTTCCTCAAAGTGTGACGTTTAAGCAGTTTCACCGTGGATCGGCGTGACTTTTGTGCGTTCGCAGACGCGGTGAAGTCCTGCGACCCTCCGTCCCCGCGGTTGTGATTTGACAGGCTGCCGTCGCTGCGCGCTCCCGACGCCGTCCCACAGTATGTGTATGCGGCGGTGCACTGGCGCGTGTCCGCGGCAGAAAGATTTAAGGTGGACCAAATGTAGGCCAAATTAGCCTGGAGGCGTGGAACGGCGGACGGCATTCCAATCCGGTCTACCTTAAGGCGAATATTTCTATGGCCTGTATCATATTACAGTATAAACACAATATCCATAACATAGAAAAAAATATATATTAATTAATATTTCTACTATTATATTTTCATTGTTTTTTGAATTGTATTATAATATGTCAATTTCAATATTTTTCTTCATACATTTGCAGTTTTTTTCCAATAAATACGAAAAAATTCAGACCGAACCTTTCCATCAAATTCTGTCACTTCCTACCTAACCAGTTCAGGTTGTTTTGCAATCAGGTGTTTTTCTGTATTTATAAAATCAATGTGGATGCAGTTTTAGGTCAACATGCGCATCATTCTGCATTTAGTCGACAGAAAACAGCAGCAAGTTAGGAGGGTGAGATTTGGGAAATGACACAGCCAACCAAGTAAACTTCCAGTTCACCCCAGATCCTTTGGATGGATTTGAGATGACTTTTGGGAAGTTGCGGCAAGCATCAGTCGAAAACGGAAAACCGAGACCAATTTAAGTCCAGTGGTATAAAGTGGAAAAATTTCTGAAATGACGACACTTTCCAGCAATGATCAGAGCCAGTAAGGTGGAACTATCCAGCAGTCTGTGTTGATCATAAAATCAGCTCAGTCTTAAAAAAATTAAGCCATTGTGTACGGACTGGGAGAGGAAACATGGAAATACAGCTGGTTTTAACGCAATCAACGTGTTTATTCATTCTTTGAATACCAGGTCGTTTTAAAGTTCCCCTCCGGAAAACTTCTAAACTGCACTTGGCTGTGATACGTGAATGAAAAGCTAGAAAACATCGACAAAAAGGGCTGTAACATCATAACAGGAAGGTCACAGAAGACTCGGGTCACCTCTGATAAAGGTTTTCCTAAATCTGGACCCGTTGAAGGATGTTTTGTTGGTTAGCTCCTAGCTGACAGCCCTGAAGCAGCTTCACAGACCACGCTAGCTTAGCTGATCAACAAAAAATAATTGTGGGTACAATCACACAGGCTCGTACTTTGAATGCTTAACTTAGAGTTTGACAAAGACGCTTTGTTGCATCGACGTCCCTGCTTTGTTTGCATGTGCTAGCTGCTGTTAGCAACTGTTGAAGGAGTAGAAACACATTCTCCCTTTGTTGAAGGTTAATGTTTGCTTTGCTGCTGGTCACCGTGATGGTTTTAACCCTTCCACCGGAAGGTTGTGTGTTTCTGCCTCTTTTTCATGCCCGCATCCTCATTCTTTTAACTTCTGATTTGTGACATGTGCAAGGTCAACGTGCAGCTCGCAGCTGAACTCTTGTCGTCCTTGTTGCCATGGCAGGACGCTGTTTTTAACGCCAAACACGGCGCCAGCGTATTAAAATGCTGCCTTTGTTTGAAAAACATGCTGTTTAAATACGGCTCGGCTCGGGCTTGTGGCACCTGGCAGCTCACCTGTTCTTCCTCTGCACTTTCTCCTGCAGGCTAACACAGAAGCTAACACAGAAGCTAACAGAGAAGCTAACAGAGAAGCTAACAGCGGAGCTTCTTGCAACCTTGCAGCGCCACGCCGCAGCGTTTTACTGCGACATGCAGAGGTGGCATTTACACGGCAGTAAAACACCCTCCCAATCTTTGCTTACAACTTGTGAACTTTCTGTCGCATCACGTTGGACAGGTCCACCGTTTGAACCGTTTAAATCCAGGGTGACCTTCGGAGACGTGGAGCGGTTGGAGATTGTGAAGAAATGCAGTTTTCACTCTCACAAACACTCATCCCTTCACGTTTATGCGTGTTTAAAAGCTGCTTCCTTGCGAAACGTTTGCAGGCGGGAGCCGTAAACACGTGGTAACGGCGCGTTATAAAAAACAATGAAACCACAGTAAATAAACTATAAATACACAATAAAACAAGCCGCAAACGGCAGCGGGACACAGACGCGAAGGACAAACGGCGGCAGACAAAAAGGGAACATCTTCACGTACGCCTTTAGAGCGCTAACACGCTGCTAACGGTGCTGAAAAGGCCAAAATCGCCGCCATCGTGAGCAGACAAATAGAGCTGGGATGACTGAGGTTAGCTTAACGCTAAAACCCTTTTTCCAAAGTTCAGTGACGAATCTGCGAAGAGCGCCGTCAACGAAGCCTCTGCTCAGAAACAAATACCAAACGGAGCAAAACAGTCAAACTATTTCACAACCCGGAGGCACTGGAAGCCTCTGTGAGTAAAGGGAACCGTTTTAAACCGACCGCCGTCTCCTGTTAGAGTTCCAAAACTGGCCAACATCTGCCACCAATTTACCAGAACCGGCCTGGACACCAGTCTGAACCAGGGCCGCAGGTCTTCCACCACTAACCAGGGCTGAAGGACGAGCCGCAGGTCCAAGCCTGGCGCGGAAAATAACATGGCTGCGCCAGGCCTGTAATTTGAAGAGGCTCTGACCTTTAATCACGTTTTGATCTACATCCTTCGGTCCTGCGTCTGTCGGTGGCCCGATGCTAATTTGAGACTTCTTCTGTCTCAGAGTTTGGAGCCAAATGTTGTTTGATATTTCAGAACTGCTCAAAGAAGCGACAACAGCCAGGCAGAAATGAGCAAACGGCTGCTGTTTTCGTTTATTTGGTTGTAAATAGCTCATCCTCAACAGGAACCTTCGTCTAATTATCACATAATGGAGGAAACAGGAAGTTCCGTCTGATGTCAATGGACATTGTCTTTGGACTGAGGATTCAGCCGTCCCCGTTCTGTTGCTGCAACCTTCTGATTCGTCATCATTGACAGGATTTACAGATTCAGGCCGCCGGAGTTGGCAGCTTTTTGAAAAAGTGTGATAATCCTGTGATAATCCTTAAAAAAATAGCGGCGGATCCACTAATCATCCGCGTTTACTCTGTCTGACAGATCCGGGATTAAAGTCAAACAATGCTCATATTATGATGGAGTGACTCACAAGTTTACGAAAGTAAAAGTCAAAAGTGAACGTTTGCTGGAGCTGATGCCTCCGATTCTGGAAAAGTCGGGATTCGAATAAAATTCACACACAACCATCAGGTGAATAGCAGAATTAGCATTTGCTCTGCTAACCGTGGGAAGACTTCAGAAGTCTGCGCTTCTGCTTCCTGGCTAGCATGTGGCTAACGTGGGTGAGTGATGCCTGAAACATCACCACCGCTCACCCGTCAGTTTTCACTGTCTGGCCCCGTTGCCATGGTGACGACAGATTGGTATCTCCACTTTGAGTCTTGGGGCACAGAAAGCAGAATGGTAGCTAGGCTAGCTCTTTGTCAGGGCCTCCAGAGCACCAACAGCGGTCCAAGACGCCCCTCCGGACCCGTTTGCTAGCATCGTCCAGCAGCGTCAGAGGAGACGGTTTGTTAATCTGGATTATTCTGTAGTTGAGCGATAGTGCACGTGTGTTTCATGTTAATAACGGTAACCTATGACCACGCTGACGTGGTTGGAGCTTTGTTGTGCTAAAAATAGAAAAGCAGGACAGAAAACATAAATGCGACCGGATTTTCTCAACGAAAAATAAAAACCTGCCGGCTTCAATAAATTATAACACAGTTAGAAGGCATTGATGTACAGAACAAAAAAAACAGGCAGAGATGACTTCCCACATCTGTTTTCGGCTGTAAAACCATCCTGTTACTTGTTATCGTTGCGTTTACGCGTGATTGAATATGTGGCTTCATCATGATGTCAGTTTAATCCTCAGTGCTGTAAGAAGAAAGTTGTTGTTGATGATCGCACATGGAAAAGGTGCCGAGCTAGCATGCTAACATGGAGGAACTGCTAAATTCAGATCTGATGCACTTCAGGATCAGTTTAGTCTTGTTTGATGCTTTGTCCTGAAAACAGCTGCAGACCACACACACACACACACGCACACACACACATGAAATGTTCATTTGCATGCGAGCTTCTGTAATTCTGAAAGAACAAGAACAACAATTGAAAACCACATGGAAAAGTTCAAGCTAATTGAAACAAATTTTCAATTTTGACATCAAGCTAGCATATTTATCCCATCACAGAGATCCGCCAATGATGCGGCTAGCTACACATCCAAAACACAAACTTAAACATTCTTTAAAAGAATAGCTATAATTGCACCATAGCATGCTAATGCTAAGGTGCAAACGCTGCAGAGGGAAAACAGCGCCCCCTGTGGTTGTGGTTGCCACGCCCAGCGCACCAGCGCGCGCCCAGAAGTCGTATCATTACGAACGATTTCTGGCTCTGTAAAAATATATTTGTGGGATCTTTCGGCCCGTCGCCCTGTTATGTGACTAACCAGGCATGCTGGGAAACGCTGCTGTGATGGCGATCTTTGCCAGAGCCTCAACCTTTCATGACTCGTTCTCAGCCAAAACCGTCTGGAAATCTAAACAGGTGTTTCTGCGAAACGATGATGTTGTTATTTGACTCCAGCGGAGCGAATAAAAATGGCGAGGTGAAGCTCCGCCGCAGTGAGTTGTCTTCCAGCGGAATGGAAGTTATCAAAAATGGGTTTTGACGACTGTTTGTTGAGTTAACGACCAGCTCCGCTCACAATGAAAAGGTCGATGACTCAGAGCTTTAAAATCCATGAAAACTGAACGTTTATGTTGGTCAACTTCATGGAAAAATGTGACTCAACCCGCGAATGGAAAACTCCTTCATTTAGTCGATTTCAGTTGACATTTCTTTCAGTTCTGATCACTTATGACTCACCGGCTTCGCTTCTATCTGCGACTTCACGTGGGTTCTGACTTAAAGGATGACGTCTAGCTTCATGAGGGATGGACCGCCACGTTAATGAAAACACATCTCTTACAGATACGTGGTTAGAAGTTCACCCTGTGGAAGATTCCTTCTATAAACAATAAACACCAGTAATGCTAATTTTAGCAATTCCACATGCAGTTAGCGGGATGCTAACAGCAGCCGTGATGCTAAACAAAGGGCAAAAGCAAAAAAAGCCAAACTTTTCCTGGGTTTTTTTTTGTTATTTTACAGTGAATTGGTCAGAAGGTTCATTTGGTCTGTAATGTTTTTAAAGTTTTTTTGTTTTGTTTTTGGTTGCAGCGTAAATGCTCACGGCCGCGTGCGCGTGAATCTGCCTTTACGGGCCTCGAACGTGACACCAAAGAGACAGTTTGGGTGTCCTGGGTCTGTGGGGATGAGCCACATGAGCCCGGGCCGTACCGCCATCTTCCACATACACAACCAGGCGCCAAGACCGGCCTCTCACCCATCTGGCTTTGGTTAGCGTCGTACACACACACACACCAGCGATCCAATCACAGCTTCCCACGAACTCAATCACCTCTGCGGACTGCGATGCCGGCGGACGGCTCTCCCTTCAGCTGACACCTTTCCAACGGCCTCCTTTAACGGTTAGCCGCTAACGTTTGCTAAATTTGAGGTTTGAGGCGAGCCCAAAAACACGCTAACTAGCGTGGCTCAGCTCAAATCTGCGAGGGACCGAAGAGCCGCATATAAAATGTCGTTGTTCCGTGTCTAAAAGGATCGAGCAGGTGCATCTGAACTTCAGGGAATCTGGAGTCGACGGTTCATCAGGACAAAGTGGAAAAATCTGGGATTTCATTATTTTGTGGCGATCGTTGTCACGGAGAAGCAACACTGATGACACACTCGATAGTAATCATTAATTACACGATTACACGATTATGTTTTATTTGCTAATGAAAGCTAATTAGAGCATATAAAAGTATAAATCTTCCTTTTTACGTGGAGTAAAAAGGTAAATACCTTATTTTGGGCTTTAAAAGTGTAAAATTAGACGGTGCTAAACATGAAAGCACAGCTAAAGTCACGCGTTTGCAATATTAAAAAAATCAAGGCTGAGTACTGATACTAACTCAAATTGTGGGACGTTTAAGTGGAAAAGACGGAGCACGAAAAACAGAAAAGCTTTTTGGGGAAAATAACAACATCTTTCCTCTTTGATCTCTTTCCCCGTTAACTTTTCAGGCTCATTTTTCCGCGGCTGATGGAAACTCGGATTGTTCCTAAATTTCCTGAATCGTTACTCTGTGAATCATAAATCAGCGGACAAAACTTTGACCTGTTCCCAGCTGACATATTTGGTAACATGTTAACCATTTTAACATCTTGCTAGTTTCTTTATACTAAACATACGTAAATGTTAGATTTTTTTTTTTTTTTTTGGTCTGTTTCTGAATGTCGGGAGTATTTTTTATCAGATTATACGTTTCATTATTCTCTGAGTGTAATTACTCATTGGAAAAACTTGTGTTGTGGTTATTTACAGCTACACACACACACACACACACACACACACACACACACACACACACACACACACACACACACACACACACACACACACACACACAATGTCGTGTTTGCTTTGGCAGTGCTAATGTTAGCAGCCAAATTAGAAAAACACTCCCACAGACAATGAGACGGTTAAAAACAAATTAACCCGTTTATCACGAAAACCATTAACTGTAGTTAAAAATACACAAATAATTAATACAAATATTTTAAAAAGATAACAACAAACGTGTTCATGAGTAAACATACATACGCGCCCTGACTTCCCCTGCTGCCATGGTTGCGGCGGTCGCCTTGAGCAGACAGTTTGGGTGTGTTTAGTTCATTAACAACAACACAGACTTGAAGTGTGTGTGATTAAATGTTTAATTAACACGCTGGGTCTTCTGACAGGTGTTCCTGTCCACCAGGCCTCCTCATCACTGTCAGAGGACCTGCATCAGTCGGGTCCCACAGCTGTGGATGTTTGAGGGGGCAAAGTCACTGTGTCAGAACGCTGTTCACACTGACGCACGCCCCAGTCGGGAAACCACAAGAAGAGGGAACAATTCAGTAGTTTGTCTTCACTTGGCTGATGCTGATTTATTGTAAAACAGGACAAAGAGCAGCAGCAGCTGAGCTTCAGCACAGCAAAGGAAAAGTCAATATAATAAAGTGAAGTCAAAGGGAAATGATTATCAAAGATAAGATTGCACAAATGTACTTTAGAAAAGTAATTTATAAAAATTAACGATGGTGAAGGATCATTTTTACCCTTTTTTGGGGGGGTTATAACGTACTTGAACACTAATCTTTCCAGGCTGCAGCTTTTTCATTTTCAGGTTTTCCAGTTCATCTCGTAGGTTTTACAGGCATCATTGTTTACCTCTTTCTAAGCATTGTGATCATAACTTAACACCCTTTATTAACTCGTGATCGTGTTGTAAAACTTTATCACACCCTTTAAACCCATAAATCACTTGAAACACATATAATATTGCACTCCCACGCTTCTGTTGCGTTATTCCTCATCATTTCATCAGTGATGGGGCTTCTGGTAGGGTGATCCCACCACTCCTCGCTGACCCACTCTCGGGCCTCTCAGCTTTCCAGGTCTGCCTCGTTTCGTGGTGTTTGCTCGGGGCAGCTTTTCTCTTTTGTTGTCACAGGATGAGTTAACAATGTGTCAAATATCAACACGTGGTTTCTCCTGTTTTTAATTTTTTTTGTAAAACACTACCCTCTAGAGGTTAGTAGTGGTATCGCATGTACCCGCGGGGCACCTTCTTTTTTTCAGGTCTTTGATCTTCTCAAAATACATCCTTTATATATACGGATGATAGAAAACTATAAAAGTTTATTACATTCACTGTTTATTATATTTAATCACTCAAAGTCCCCTTTCTCACAAGTGTAGTACAATATTTTGGACAGTAGAGGGAGACAAAGTTGAACTCACTGACTCCATAGTTGTCACAGCAAAAACACAGAAACAAAGCATTCAGAAATTGAGCGCTGCAGTGACCTTTGACCTCTACAATCACATAGTCCTCGAGTCCACTTTACCAGACAAACATCTGGATCTTCTCTTCTTCCCTGTTTTTGTGCCATAATTTGTCTATCAACGGATAAACTCGGAATTCTTCCCAAGAATATAACAAGTACAGATGTTTATGCAACATCACATGACTGGAAGAAAAAACATTTTATTTTTTTAATCTGCCGAGGGAAACACAAATATGTTTGTCTTTAAGTGTTTGACACATTCTCACATCTCTGAGCTGTGGTCGACTCTCTTCACTCTGTCACTCAAGCAAAAACCCTTCAGTCCTTCATCCTGCGTTCTTCTCTACTCCTCCTCCTCCTCTTCCTCCTCCTCTCTGATGGTCAGAGGCTCCTTCATCTGCAGAGCCGGACCGGAACCGTCTGACTCCTCGTCGTCGTCCTCAATGCCGTCCGCCTCGTTGGTGTCGTAGGAGCCTTTTTGTCTGGACATCAACCAAAGCAGCACCACCATGAAGCCGATGAGGAGAAGCAGCACAACACAGATGACTCCTGCAGGAGGGGCGGACAACCAACGCAGATCACATCATCCGTGCAACACTTAGCAACATTTAAAAAGCCTTTAAAGTGATTCCTTACCTCCAACCAAGGCTGCAACATCTCCCTCCTCTGTGCCCGCACCTGAAAGCAACAAAGAGTAATAAACAATCTTTTTATTTACATTTTAAGGGGGTGAAATCAGGGGTGCTAATCCTTTAGCACTAATGCTAATTTTAAAGCCCTCGGCATCAAAACTCTCTTCCATCAGACTTGTTCAGCCAGCAATGCACAGCAGGATGTTTACGACGTAGCATGTTTACAGACCCGCACATATGATCAGCAATCACATACTGGAGAAAAGGTCAACAAGAACAAAGGGTGTTTGTGTCGGAGACTGTTGACATTTCAGTTTTCAGTCCTGCTGAACTTTTTTTCCATAATTATTTACTTGATATCTGTTTAAGATGAAGCGTCTTCACACACTCGTCACCTTCTTCACCCTCTGTGACCATGGAGATGAGGGTTCCCAGGGTTACCAGCTCTTATCTCCACGCCGACAGACCCTGAAGGCATCACACTTGCGCCTTGCTCTGCGTCCTGATAAGACCCTCCCTGAGGGTCACCTCGCTAAAGCCGACACCACAAATGCCTGATCACTTCTAAATGTAATGGATGAATTTACAAAAAACACAAAGCTTGGTTAAAGCTCGGAGGTTTCCAATCTGAGGGTCAGGGACCCCGAGAGGTCATCGGATAATCCTGAGGGGTAAAGAGGAAAAACAATAATAGCTATTATTATTTATGTTTGTTATTAATATGGTGATTGTTATTCTCCTTCTTTGGTTAAATATTGCGTATTTTCTGCTAATTTAGTTTTTATTTTTATCCTTTACTGCATCGTTGCACAGAAATTCTTCCTTTTTTTCACCAGATCTAAAAACAGTGTTGCTTTATTCAACATTTAATCATGTTCTGAATTTAGGTGTATCAACATAGCATAAGATGCTGAATTGTATTTTAGTGTAGATCTATGCATTTTATTGTTTAATATACAGGCCTCAACAGGAAAACCTTACACACCTTTGATGACCATCTCGGTTACAGCTTTTATGAGCGAAGGCGGGGTTTGGGGCAAAGAGACCCCAGAGGAAGGAGTCACAGAAGCGTCCATGTCAACCTAAACAACAAACACATCTTAAATACTGTATAAATGCGCGCCCTTTTATCCTCTTAGCATTAGCGCTGGTTCGCCTACAGAACTTCTGATCAACACATCACTTTTCTCACATTATAAACTGCAAAACTGGAGGGATAAAATTCATCTACGGTGCTGGAAACAGTCGTCACACCTCCTGAATCCGCCTGCAAGGCTGTAATCTAACTGTGCAACCTGCTTTCTGCTTTCTCACTCAAGTTTTGTTTATTCTGGACCGAACACACGGAAACCTGAAAACACGCATGACAAATACTTTGATCTGCAAGGAGGCATCAGTTGGCTGCCTTTCATCTCAGGTTATCACCAGTGTCACAAATAGAATCCTAAAAGTTTCATCTGAAACTCTGAAACGACACAAAAAAGCAACAAAAACTCACCAGTTTTCAGAGTCTGCAAGCAGCTCCTCATTCAAGATATAAAACACAAGCAGAGCAAACACACACACACACACACACACACACACACACACACA